>JTDE01003371.1:25987-37077 GCA_014338405.1 Paragonimus skrjabini miyazakii | reverse complement strand
TGAAAGAAAGAAAATGTCTTACCTGTGTTGATATCCAGTCCAACCTTGGATGCCGCGGTCGCGAAAGCCGTGGCCAATCGCTGCAGTTCGTCCCCGCTATGTGCGAACAGCGCGCTGTCATCTGCGAACAAAAGCATGCACATCGTTGAGGTATGTAACCGGGTCGGGGCGCCGAAACGTCGAATATTTAGTAGGCGCCCATCTGTCCGGTACTCAACCTCAACGCCGTCCTCCCCAGAATCCTGAAAAGCAACTGTTAGCATGGCAGTCAGATATCAGCTAAATAGGGATGGAGCCAGGACACAACCTTGCTTCACGCCAGTGACAATGTCAAAATCATCAGAGGTAGCTCCACACGATTGCACTTTCGCCCTCATGCCCACATGCAACAATCTAATCAAATTGACGAACCTACCTGGACATCCAAACTTACCAAGCACCGTCCACAGCGCCTCGCGGCTCATGGAATCGAACGCCTTGTTGAAGGCCACGAAGAGGCCATACAAGGGCTGGTTGCGTTCCCGGCACTTCTGTTGAAGCTGTCGAACAGCGAACACCAGGTCGATTGTACTCCGATTCGCCTGGAATCCGCATTGCTCCTCAGGAATATTGGCCTTCAAGACATCCGAATTCAGCCGGTTCGGAAGGATTCTGGCAAGTACCTTGCTTGCGCAGCTCAACAGACTGATGCTCCGATAGCTGTCGGGGCAATGCTTGTTACCCTTACCTTCAAACAAAGGTACTCTCACAGCATCCTTGAAATCCTGTGGCATCACCTCATGCTCCCAGATGGAGTTAACCAGCTGGAGCAGTGCACGTTCCATCGCCAGCCCGCCATTCTTCAGGATTTCACCTGGCAATCCATCTTCACCTGCAGCTTTCCCGCTGCGAAGTTGACCAATCGCTCTCTGCAATTCTAGTAAATCAGGAGCGAGAGCAAGTGAAGGCTTGATGGCCTGTTGCGGCAGGCTATTCACGGTCACCCAATCAATGGTAGCAGGATGATTTAGTAGGCTACTGAAGGGTTTGCGCCGGACCTTCATGATGTCCTCTGGCTGGGTGCACAAACAGCCAGTGTCCACGTCTACCAGTGCTTTAGTAGACTGGACAGATGGGCCGAATATCGCCTTGAACGGATCGTAGAACTCCTTATGCTGCAGACGATCTGCGAAACCCTGCATCCGCTCACCCTGTTCCATCCACCATTTGTCCTTGATTCCGCAAACACGCTGGGCCAGTTGACGGCGGATACTTCGGAACGTCGCCTTTTCCGCTCCATTGTCCGGGTCCACTGTGGAGGCAAAAATGCAGTATTTTTCTCTCGTACCAGTTCGGCGATAACCGCGTTGTTGTCGTCGAACCAGTTCGGAAGTTTCTGGCGTTTGACACCAATCGTCTCAGTGGCTGCCGTTGTGATCCGTTCCTTGATGTAATGCCACATACCTTCAGGGGTAGTGGATATAAGAACGTCGTGCAGGCGGGCGGCAACAGCACACTGAAAAGCAGTCTTCGTCTCGCAATTTTCAAGTCGTTTGATATCCAGCTTTTGCCGCTGTCCGGAAAATCTACAATGAACAGACTTGCGTACGTGAATAAATAACTTAGTCCCAACCAGTATATGATCGGTGCTACATTCAGCGCCGCGCATCACTCGCATGATACGCACTTCACGAATGTCGCGCTGTTGCACATTCACGTAGTCAAGCAATTGGTGGTGGCCGCTTTGCGGATGGGTCCACGTCGTGATGTCGCTCGCATCCAGCTGAAATCGAGTGTTCGTGATAGCCAGCTCGTGAGTAGCACACAGGCGGAGCAGAGGATCACCGTTTCCATTGACTGAATCAATGCCGTAGGATCCGAGGACTCCCAGCCAAGCTACGGAGTCGTACCAGACCCGAGCGTTCAAGTCACCCAGAATAAACAGTCGATCAGTCACAGACACTGACCGGATTGTGGCGGACAGCTGACCATAGAACTGGTCCGTTGTATCATCAGTGTGACATAGTAGGACCATAAACTCGGATAAACGTGGCACACTTACCTCGACCGAGTCGCAGGCGCATAGACAGCATTTGAGGGTTGTTGCCGTGCGGTTCGTCTATCATCAAAGCGTTGATGCGATTGACAGTAGCATATTTTCGTCTATCCACCCTGCCATGTGCCGCAGATAGGGCGACCCGGTTTATCCTGCCCGAGGGCCGATGCAGTATGATATTTGGTTCATTTTGTATCATCGTGATTGATGTGGGATTCGGATACTACCAGGACGCCCAAACCTGGACAGGAGAGCGATAAGGGCCCTTAACCGAAGCCTTTGGCTCAAAAGCCTGTGCCGCAAGACAGCAGGTGACACACACGCACATATACGCATCAGCCTCAACCATCAAGAACAGGCTCGACAGTCACAACCTAAAATATTTGGCACATTGGTATAGAGATAATACGGCACAGACAAACCAATCACGCATACAGTTCGACGCTACATGCGTCACGAAACACAAACGCAATACCACAAACCAGAAGATACATACCTGTCCAATAACTGATTTTAGATGAGACCCAACTGTGAAAAGTCAGGGCTTCGGCTGGATTCGAACCAGCGACAGAAACACCATGCCACAACGCGGCAAGCGCTGTACCAGCTGACCTACGAAGCCACGCCAGGAGCTCGGAAATTTTACATTTGAACTCGGTTACCCACCCATCTCACTGTCTCACATGGAATCCACCAAATGATCCAGGGATCGACTGTCCCGGCAGGATTTCTCAAACAGTTCACGGTGAGAAATCCTGCCGGGACAGTCGATCCCTGGATCATTTGGTGGATTCCATGTGAGACAGTGAGATGGGTGGGTAACCGAGTTCAAATGTAAAATTTCCGAGCTCCTGGCGTGGCTTCGTAGGTCAGCTGGTACAGCGCTTGCCGCGTTGTGGCATGGTGTTTCTGTCGCTGTTTCGAATCCAGCCGAAGCCCTGACTTCTCACAGTTGGGTCTCATCTGAATTCATAAATCTGTCAAACTACTTGTTAGTAATACAGTAACCGATTGTCGATGAGATCGAAATCTATTGATTGAAAACCCCGATAAAGTAGTTCAAGTTGAACATCACCCACAATTGATCGCATCTGTCGCATTGCCATAGACTTTCCAGTCGGCCCCTTTCGAAATGCGACAATTGCGATCAATTGTGGGTGATGTTCTACTTGAAATTAACCAAATCCCCGACTACTCATCGATAAGGGAATAATCGGTGCATGGCAAATTCAGCCGAATGACATCACCTGCTTGTCAACTTAACCAGACAAACCACCAGTGGGTGCATGCACGGGTATAATAGCAAATCCAGGTTGAAATTATACGCACATATCGGATCCGCACTTGACATGGTTGACATATAAGGTCGGTAGACTGATATACAACTGACTGGTAGAAAACCTTAAACTCTATTTCACATTTCAACCAGCCATACTTCACTTTTTTTTAATTATAGATCGTCGGCGATGATTTGACAGTGACCAATCCAGTACGCGTGCAACAAGCTATCGATCGAAGGGCATGCAATTGTCTTTTGCTAAAAGTCAACCAGATTGGAACGGTGACGGAAGCCATAAGGGCTTGCAAGCTGGCTCAGTCCGCTGGCTGGAGTGTGATGGTCTCGCACAGATCTGGTGAAACTGAAGACAATTTTATTGCAGATTTGGTTGTCGGGTTGCGAACTGGACAGGTTTGTTATATGCTTGAACAGGTGGATCCTTAAGATACCCATCCTCTGTGTAATATTTATATCACTTAGAATAACTTCTGTTAGTAGAAGTTGTCTAAGGTATGCAGCGTATGCATATTCCATCTATTACCATTAAACAATTCCTTATATTTGTTTCACAATCCAACTGGAGGTTTCTGCGAGTGGCACTGATTGTAGAAACAATTATGTACGTGACAGTTCCATGATCATCCTGAGTATGTTGACTAAAATTTGACCGGGTGTGTGGCTTTGCCCCTACACCAAAGCGTCGCATTTTTGTTCCTGAACTTTTCTTCTGAGAAGACAATACAATAATGACGGAGGGATACACAGTTACTGAGCATCATAATTAAGCGTGCATTCCAACTGAATAGCAGATAAGAGTGAAGAGGAATACGATCCCCATAGCGTGCTCTGCTAAAGTGGCTGTATAATGAGAACTTTGAATGCCAGTTTTGGGGTTCCATTGATCTGTCAGATTACGAACTTAGAAAGCACAGCAAAACGAAACCATTATGACTGATGAGAATAAGAATGCTTCTTTCTATCACTACTGTGCTAACAGATATGCTTGACCGTTGAAGTTTTATATTGTTAGACATATTTTACAAGATCTGTTAAACCACGAAAAGAACGCAAACACTATTACGCCAGGATGACGTCTGCTGCCTTAAATGTACTAGTTCCGTTTTCTGCATGTCTCGCATGGTACATGTACACGTTTCTAACCATCGTTCCCCGTTTCCCTACTTCCTGACGTTGAATACTGCTGTTAGTCTAAACATACTAGTTGTTCTTTTCACCCTAATACTCAACAGTGACGATGTGTGGTATACAACAAAAAGCAATCTAAAGTTTTCACTCCAGGTGGGAAAGCTTTTAGCCAATATGTAGTAGGATTAAATTGGGAAGATGTAACATTTGAAATATTATAATAAAAACCATAAGAGCTTTGTTTTTGACTTAGGTTTTTTTTTTAAAAAAACCATGTTATTTTCTAAATACAAGTGATGTATGACATACGGAAACACAAATGCCTTGTGGGCAGACAGTTACGTTACTGAAAATTTACTGAACCACCCAAATTAGCAGAAACACATCAACAGTTGCTGAGTGGTTCACGGAATAAATGGAACGGATCACGTAGTAAACTGGGGACAGAATTATCTGAAACTTTAAAAATATAGAACACTAAATAATCGCTAGTTATGGGAAAGAGTCTATTGACGACGTAAAGATGACTGAAGTCTTGGTTACGTGGTTGAATCTGTTGGAAGCGTTTACATTGAAACGCGATGGCCTGTTAGTGGACCGTTTCTCTAAAGAGGTTTTTACGATAATAACCTCAGTTAGTATTTATTCCGTCCCAACCACACGAAATCGAACATTATTATTCACTACAACCATTTACTATGCATGCGGTCTAGATGAAAATGGTTTGACAATGGTCTTGATGAACACCGTAAACAGTCCTAGCTTGATATGCTAGACTAACATGAACTAATTACTAATTAGTAGTCGGGGATTTGGTTAATTTCAAGTTGAACATCACCCACAATTGATCACAGCCGTCGCGAAACTTGAGTCTAGTGCTTGTTTTCGAAAGGGGCCGACTGAAAAGTCTATGGGGATGCGACAGCTGCGATCAATTGTGGGTGATGTTCAACTTGAAAATTACCTAATTAATCAGCGCGTTTGTCTGTTCATCGGAATATGTTCAGAATGAATATTTTCTAAGAGTAGTATTTTTTCCATACTCAATTTTAGTCGGAAAGAGGAATTCAACGTTTGAACCCTTCTAGAAATTAGGTGGTTTTTCATTGATCTGAACAGCTTTAGTCTGTGATTTTTAGGTTATAGTGTTACTTATCTGTGGTCCATGTTGCGATTCACCACGCATCAGAACTGATGACTCGGATGGAATATTAGACTTCTGTAGGTATCGGAATTCCCCACTGATCTTTCCAGAGTGTGTAGCTTGAGTACTATTTGAAACGAATGACTTTCTTATAGATAGAAGACGAAACAACTGAGATAACATAACGTCCACAACGATAAAAAGAAAAATCACTTGTCTGATTCCGAATCTCACATGACTTAGATGCCTTGCGGTACTTGCGTTCAGTTGCTACCGTAATATGATGACTGTAGTAGACTATACACTGACGCGAGCGCACGAGGGTAGCACTAGAAATAGGAATGGGCAAAACAGTAAAGTGACGTATCGAACGGTTCTGTTGTTCCCGATAAAGAAACAAGGATACTGGACTGTATACTCTTTTCACATGTTGCAAACAATCTGCCTGCGTCAACTTATGAGGCGATGGCAAGTTCAGACCAATATCCGATTTTTAAAAGCTGACGCCGTATATAACTGAACTTACATTCTGTGTAAAATCTTGAGAAAACTCAACAGGAATAACTTGGGAGACTTTTACTTATTGAATTATGGCTCACAACTTTAAGGCCAATTGTCATTTACAGCTGTTGATGTTAAACTGAAGTCGCTCAGTTACTCGCAGTAATTTATCTATGTACATGCGGGACTACTTGTGTCGTAAAGCTTGCAGGATGCTTGATGTTCTGCGTAAAAATATCAGTCATCTGCAGAATTAATGAAATAACACTCCACGACCTTTCTTCATCAATCCCATCTAATGGTGAGTAGTAGGGGATTTTGATCTATATAAACTGAACATCACTCACAACTGCTCGCGGCTATTGTATTCCCCTCTCAGTCAGACTGGCTGAGCAATTGAATCATGTGTCTAGTAATGCATAGGCCACAGTATTTGCCAGTGGTGGATGTATTTATTGGACAGTTCCCAGAACCGGCTAAAATGCGATGTTAAGCAATAAATACTCATATCGAATATTCTGGACTCGTTAAATGATCTTTTCCAATTTGCATATTCTCCCGTTTCAGTATGGAACTAATGTCACTGTAGTGATCGAGTCACAAAACTAAATTAATTTCTTGCTTTCCAATCGTATTTGGGTAACCAGCGAAAAGTATATTGGTCATGACAAGATTTACCACAGATAAAAGAAGTGTTAGATTTGAGACTAACCTTTGAATACCTCACATCAATAAATGATTGAATATAATAACAATATTGACTCTGTGAACAGAGAATTAAATGTAGGCACATAAATTATTGGCGAGGGGATTCTTTGTACAAGAAGGGAGTTTAGAAATTAACATACGTACAGTTCTATATTGATGATGTATGATGTTTCTGATTTTTTGTTTTGTCACCTTTCAGATCAAAACAGGCGCTCCTTGCCGTTCAGAACGCTTAGCCAAATACAATCAGCTCCTACGTATTGAAGAGAATTTGGGAAGTATGGCCCGTTACGCAGGAGAGCATTTCCGCAGACCATGATTGGACAAAACGTTTGAATCAAAATTGCAGAAAAGTCAAATAGTTGCAAGTTGCATCATAACTTAAACCCAAACCCCCTCATCTGAACATGAATCTATACAAGGTGCACGAGTCAATGGTGCGGATCCTATGTCCTCAGAGATTATATAATATAACCGACTATTGGTTTGTCCTATATGATGCCTTGTTGAGTGGAATGGGTATAATTAGAGGTACGATTATTTGGCTGAAGAGAATTTGTACCTGGGATAGATAGCTCTTGGAAGTAGGTACGTCGGCATATCGCCCATAACCGAAATATTGCATGTATTAGGAAGTTGCTCATTGGTTTAGCCGGTTCTTTCCAACTTCGTTTGCCACACCGAGCACTCTTTGCCGACGCTGTGGTCGACTGGCTTAAGGTGCGAAGTGGACAGATGATGACCTGGCGTAGACAAGTGAAATCGTTCACGAGGGGGCCTGGTCACTGTAGATCTGGTTCGTCTGCCTAATGTGAAGTCAATGGCGCAATGGTAAACACGGTTGCCTGATGAACAGCGTGGCCGTGGTTTTAGTCCCGGCAGTGGCGAGGATATGCACTACTGACGAGTTCTAATGAAAACGAAACTCGAGTTCAGTGCTTCTTTTCGAAAGGGGCCGACTGGATTGTCTATGGGAATGCGACAGGTGCGATCAATCATGGATGATGTTCAACTTGAAATTAACCAAATCCCCGACTACTTATCAGTAATTTTACTGCTTTCCCACCTGATCTGTCATATTTAGGGTTGAGGTTTGTAATATTTGCATTTGTCTCCAATACCGTATGTATTTACGACTACTAATTTTCCGATATTAGATATGTGATACTTAATTCTGCGTAAGCAGATTTCCCACTCTCTAAATCTAAGTCAGTTTTATTTGTCTACTGTGCGTGTTGCTACGACGAATATCTTTCAAACTACTCAACAATAATGAAGTAGCTCGTTTGAATAGAATAGTTAGAAGTCACAAATTATGGCAGGAATGCATTTCGCATGCGCTCATCAGTTATGGGCGTGCGGCTAACATGGAACAGGGGAGATGGTTTTAATTCAATGCGTGAGTTTTATGAACTTCGGTTCCGTGACATTAAAGGTGAGTAATTCGTGTACTGTTTTACAGAACGTAAAGAATATGCTATGGGAGTATAGGAGGTTTCGAGCGGGTGGTGCTACATGAAGCTCTTCATGACATTAAATTTGCGGAACCCTTAGAGCAGAAAAGTACAACAGTAAAAGTGTCTAGAAGCCTCCCCAAAAGTGTAACATTTTCGAGAATACTTTTTAGCAAGATAATTAGTGCCACAGTGAATCGCCCGTGTAATTTGGCAGTGCTTGTTTTGATCTCAAAAACAATTGGAATTTTAGGTTTTCTATCAGTCGTTGTACATAACAATTTTTCCGTAGCCACGAAAGAAATTTCACCAGCAGAACGAAATGAACGCTCAAAACGAAGGCCAAAGAGCATAACCCAAATTGGTTGGGGGATGCACTAGCGCACCCTCCAGTGAACGACACTGCAGAACTAGATGCGGCTTACTCCATCTCAAGCACCACAATTCGCAAAATCAATAATGCATTATCGTTTACGTTCTTGATAAGTACTCATAATTCCCAAAGTCAAAGCCCTATTGATCAGCCGTACGCGGTCGGTTCGGCATGTTCAAAACAGCTGGCCTTCAGAGTTTGCTTACAGTTGGTTTAGTTGCGCGCATCATTGACGATCCAAGTCGATCTGCAATTTTGGCCATTTTGTTGAAGATTTGTCTTTTTTTTCGTATTGATCACAGCGTTATGACCGACATGAGTGTGAGAGTTAACTTTTAATTGTGGGGTGTCTATTCTGACTGTCCTTTCTAAATTGCCAACAGCGTTTTGGTTATACTGAAACTAAAGTCGAAAGCTAGTTGGCATGAAAACACATGCCTGTCAAGGACTTAAGGAGAGACAAATTTGTTGGTTTAATCCTCAGCTTTTCACAATTTCGCTTTAACAATTGCATTCTCCGTGAGACTCAAAGATTTTCTCAATTATATACATATGCATACATATCCAGATATATATATAAGTATGTTTGATAGCGGATCCTAGTGTGGATTGGAAACTTCACAATAAATCGTTCACTACTCAGTGTGTGCCCCCTTTTCTAAATACTTAAAATATATAAGTATTTATAGACCGGAATTTTTATTTCTTCTTGGGACTGATTACACCGATTCACAGTACATCGCATTTGGTCAGTACTACATATCTTGAAAGACATACATACCGCGGAGGTTGTTGAGAATTCTGTAAACTCCTTACATTTTCGTGGAACTTACAGTCACAATATGAAATTGTTTTAATAACATTTTAAAAAGTCACGTTTATTCTTTGAAAGATTCATACTAATTTCTATATTATCTGACCCGTGCATTCGACCATAACAGTACAGGAGCAGATGTCCATTTAGCAGTTCATTCCACTTGCTATTGCCGCCGATTGTTCCCCAAGGAAACTTGTTCTATGTGATTGCATGCAACTGTCAGGTTATCGATCACTAATTCCTCCACAATTGCTTTGCTTATCAGCTACTATGCCCCAAATGAGAGCAGCCCATTTTCTTGACTACGTTTGTCAAGTAAAACAGATGTTTCGGAGTTTTCTTATCGTTCAAGTTGACTGAAGTGTCTTAGTTAACATGAACTTATCAACTGAGGTTAACGGAGCAGTTGCTACTGTCCCTCTCGAAACGTAAGCTGTGCGCAAAGACGATTGTGGTTAACCGCTTTGATGAGTTGATTACATCAAGTCCAATTATAAGGACAATTTGAATAGTGGTTCACAAGCTAGCATTGCATGACACATAATGTCGGAGTCCAAGTTACAATCGGAACAAAAATGCACACTGTAGTGAGACTACCTCCGACAGATTCAAAACCTTACAATCTCAGCGAGGTCAGATTCACCGTTACGATACAATATCCAATCGTGATTATCTTTTAAATGTGCACTTCCTATGTACACTCAACATCTAAGGTAGCGGCATCAATCTGTGTAGTGCAAAAGTTTTCTAGTATTCACATTGTGATGCCACATTTTTGTGCAATGACAATAATTCAATCACCGTAACTCGGAACGGTGTTAATCTGTTCCAGCACTTAGTTAGGGGAAATTTCTGTTAACATGTTACTTCCAAGTTTATTGGCGTGCGTAGAACTACAAATGAGGGGCTTTAGATTGAATGCACCATTGATAAGCTATAACAAGTGCGGTTGTCTTGTCCTGCAATTCTTTTGGAAGTGAACCAATCGGAGCAGGGTGCAATCAACCGTGAGTGATGCTTACCTACAGATACTGAAGGACTTCGATTTTTAACTAGTCATCATATGTCCATTACGCGTGTCGTAGTGTGCAAGCGGACTAAACAAGGTGAAGTCTTTTTACCTTTGGTTAAGTTAACGGCAAAAATGGCACATGCCTATTGTGGCATTCTCTGCACGTCTGTTCGGGTTGTCTACTAATTTTCTCAACGTGCTCAAAATGATATCGCCTTCAGTACCGATATACCTATCAACAAAACGATTAAAATACACTCGGCGATATTTGCATTTGTTTACGCGATTACTCGTTGAAGGATACGAGTTGAGTAGCTTCAGGCAGTTCAACGAAACGAAGCAGATCGGCATAAATTAGCAGACTTGAGCTTTCCGGCCAAAAGCACATACATCCGATCAATGTTAGTGTCTGGAGTCCATTCTGTTCTATTGTTCAGATCAACGTTATGTAGCAAGTCCGTAATAACTTGTCAGACGGTGTACCTCAGAGAACACACATTCGTCAGTCTTCTTGTCACAGCGGTGGTTGCACAGTATTCGACGAGTTCTATGATATATATATATATATATATATATTTGTTTGATAACGGATCCTAGTGTGGATTCGAAACGTCACAATAA
>JTDE01003371.1:6403-18052 GCA_014338405.1 Paragonimus skrjabini miyazakii | reverse complement strand
GTTGGGATAATCGCGCCCCCAATCTGGTCATCCCTCCCATTTGCGAAGCTGGCTTCCGTGCACTCGATGTTGATTGCTATCATTCTTGATCAGATACACTGGACCACGGCGATCCACTACTACAAGGTCCTCTCCACCTCGCCAGGAACTTCCTAGATCCGGGTCCTGTTGCGCCAGGACTCCGCCTGTCTCTGTATTTCACTTTCGAACCGATTTCAAATAGTGCATTCCGATCCGACAACTTTGCGGTTGACTGCTCCTTAGCAGCTTCTTGTGCGTTTGCCAAGTTTTGGTTGACCACTCTCAGAGCTTCTGCTAGTTCGCGCATGTTCATCCACCGGTCTCCCCATAAACCAATCTCCTGATCAACTGGCAGGTGTGGCACGCGCCCGTACATTAGCTCGAACGGGGATTTCTTCGTTGTTTCTTGAGGCAGTAGTGTACACAAAAGTACGGCTCTAAATGGCAGGTTCACAAAATTAGCCAAATAACTGACTGTTCTCTCGTAATCGTGTTACGAAGTGTACACATAGTACTTAATTTGTAAACGTGACGCAGGCGCTTCTAGAAGTGCATGTTGTCTCCCCACCAGAAATGCTCTAATATTTTACTTGCGCATGCTCAGCCGTATGGTTGGTTAACAGTAACTTCGTCAGGAACGAACGAAATAACAACCTAACACTTAAAGTCTGCACTAATTCTGACGTCCGTCAAATTCGTACCGGGACAACACTGTTTAAATCAATGGATCGTTGTGTTCAGTTCGGTCGTTCCCGGTCCCGTGACATACAAAAATATTGGAGCAAAATTGGCGTTAGTGTGCACTGCTTTGTTAACAAATGAAAACCTACTTGACCACTTTGAGAAACGTTTGCCGTGTCATGCCAAAAAGGTAATATCGGAGAGTCTATCAACCGCAATGAGTTTTTAAGCGTAGTCATCAACAGTTCGTCAACAGTTCCACTGGCAAAACCCATTGCTTGTTTCGATGAATGGCTATAAAATGTAAATCTGGATTTAACTATTGAATAAAATAAGAATGTAAGCAAGTTCGTGCAATACATGATTATTTAATTAAAGTTGTTTTTTGACATCAAGTAGGTTGGTTTTAAGATTTCAACTGAACGATCATGTACTGATCTAATTAATCAAGTAAACAAACTCACCATTTTCCTTCTCAGCTTCTGTAGCAAATTGGTATCGATGATCCTGCTACCCGCATTAGCTGTTACACTTCCTTCACTCTTTGCCTGAAACACCTCGACTATTTGTGATTGACCGACAAGCTGACAGTTAGCTGTAAGTCCCCACCCCAGAATGGACTGGAACATATTTAGCAGGTAGGTGGTACCGTTGGCTGTCAGCAACATGGAGAACAGCCGGTGCAAATTTGTTGAGACTAATTCGTTGCCTACTGAATAAATTTTCAGATGAACATTTTTCTTTATGTGTATATGTTCGATTCCTGTGCTCGTGAGGTTTTGATAAGAATCCACAAATCCGGAAGAGTCGTCCGTTATTCTGTGGGTAGTAAGTGAGATCGACGAATTGGTGACTTGTTCTGTCTAATGATTGTTCAACTATGTCACACGCATTCCAGATTGAATTCATGTTTATAATGTATGATGGAGAGAATACTAATATCTCGTGTCTGAGACCAATCGTTTCCTTCAATAAGGAACTTAAAAAAAGCCGACTGTTCCAAGCTAACAGTCGAAAGGGGCTTCCTACAAGCATGTCCTCCCTCAACAGTTGCCAAGTTATTTTTTTAGTAAACAATTGTCTTTTGAAAGTGCCACTGTACAGGCTGCATGTCGTCACGGGTTTACCACTGACCATTGTCTGGAACATCCACATGGAAAAAGTCATGTTACTTCATCTAATTGACCATATGATCCAAAACTCAACGTGATTTATTTTAACGATCAGTATTTCTTATATATGAGTTGATATCGTTTAGCACAGATTTTGGCTTATCTCCCTATTAAACGTTATTCCTAATTATCGCTGCTCTCTTATTAGAAGCACAATGAAGCTTTCAGATATTTTGTATTTTAATAATCCTTCTTGATACAGTGGTTACTTCTAAATCGAAGTACAACCAATGGGAAAATAAATCCAAATTGAATAGAGCTGTATTGCTTTTGGTTTTCTGATATAAGGAACATCAAACAACTACACCTCGGTATGTCCCACAGCCGAGTGAAAAAACCTTCCGGTTTTGAAGTACATAGATGAACCAGTTTTAAACAAACATGATACAGTAGGTCGATGCCCATTTTATCAGTAAGGCTGAGTTATTACAAACATACCAGTAGAATAAGTTTAATTTATTACGGTGCACTTTTGACACACACACACGTACAATGAAAACCAGGAGAGTAAAGTGTTATGTACTCTTCAGCCTAGTGGACTTCAGCAAAGCGGATAAAAAAGTGGAGACAACGTGGATGGTGAAGATTACTAGCCAAAACGATTGGCAAATGACCGCACTGTTTCGCTTCAAAATTAGCATGCGTCACATTGCTGCAAATCTTCGGTTAACAAAACAAAGATTGTCTCAATTGATCGACTACACCCTGGAGTCTCATCAGAAGTGAAAACGTTGTGAACAAGCTCGTTTTCGGTGTGGTGCGGGGATGGAGTCATTAAATAAACAATCGTATGTAGACGAGATACCACATACTGAAAGATGATGTAATATTGTGATGAATAGAGACGAGAAAGACAAAACATTCGCGATTGGGAAGCATATCTCTAAACTCTTAAGAAACAACCAACTGGTTCACTTATGCCAAGACTATGGCTTGCCTAAACGTCATGAGGATAGCCTATCCCTATGTCCGATTTTAGACACGACGAATTCTCCATACCAAGCACTGGCGCAGTGGTTAGGTGAACTTTTTGAACCACTCCGCAAGAAATAAGTTCCACATAGCTTCACGAATATGTTTCAGTCCATTGAATCTACAGAAGATCAGACTGTTGGTGTGTGCTCGCTCTTTACGGACGTGTCACTCAGAAGCAGTTGATTGTGTGCTTGATTACATCCATTCGAATACGTAATTCAGAACACCGGATGAGCAACACAGAGAACATTTGTCAGTTTGCGCGCAGGACATTCAGTTTCAGCTTGATGTGAAAATCGATCGCTAGAAGGTTTGAGTCGCAATGGGTTCGCCGCTAGGCCCACTGCTGGTTGACATTTTCACGGAGATGAGTGAACAAGCCGGGAGGACAGGATTGATAAAACAGTGTGCACTGTACAAACAGGATACAGATGACACTTTTCGTATCGTTGATAGCAACACTGATACTGACTCCCTATTATCATTAACTAACTCAGTTGACGGAAGGTAAAACAGGAAGAAAGATGAACTTTTCGTGATGTTGAACTTCTGAAACGTCTAGATGGATCGATTCAACTAGGCATACTGTTGTAATTTGGAATACGGCTTACGAGTGCGTAAACAGACAACGGAATAACAGTTAGTGGAACGGTAGATAACGGAACGATGTTCAACGGTTCTGAACAACGGACTACGAAATATGCAAGATTAATACGGATCTTCCCGGCCAACCCAACCACCTGAGGCTAACGGATGAACACAGAAAAGACCGGCCTCCGGACAGAGGTACCTTATGTCACTCAATCCGAAGACAACCCTGTCACAAACTAGACAACATTTAAAGGGTTTGTGACCAATCAGAAAACAAGGACGGAAGTGGACCAGACAAGGATCCAGACAGTACAGTGATGTCCCAAGTAAAGTACGTGCGTGTGGGCCGGGCGCCAGAGTTTTGCACAAAGGTTGAGAACGCACGTGATCAGGGACGTGGCACATGACCGCACCGACTATGAAGGTCACTACAATCAGTGATGAGTTAGGCCACTGCAAAGTCCAATAAAACGGTATTTTCGGGGAATTGGGTTCTTCCCCGACACATACATAAGAATAGGACATGGAATGGTCAGTATACCCATTTTTAAAGCTTTGTGCAAATGAAGCAGAAACGGAACTTGATACGTTGTTTAACGAATCGAATCTACCAAATTTAAACTGGTAACATGTTAGACAAATATCTCAAGCTCTTATGTGAAACGTTTTGCGCTAACTGACATCCGGACATTCCTAGCTCGAATATGCAATAAAAGGAACCGCAAGACCGTGAATCATTTATCGGGTTGAAGACCATCTGTATGAGCTTGCCGTACAAGGGTGAATTACCATGTGTATCGCCAACCAGAAGACTCGACACGGCCCTGAAGCCAACGTTCCATGTCGCACAACTAAGACTATCGTTCACATCTAGGCCAATTGTGCACCTTCACCCCAAAAGGTGCAATGCCCAGCAGTGCCACCTCATTTTGTATCTACTCACTCTCTTGTTCCGGTGGGACAGGTTACACCGTTCGAACAACAATGCGCCTGTCAGACAGAATACACGAACACCATCCTGCTTGGTCGATGACCGGGCAACGAGAGACTTCCAGTGTAACTTTGGCTCATCTAGTCAACTCGGATCGCAGAGTAAACGTGGATGTCGCATTCAAACGGATTTACCGTGTCACATGTGTTCACACTAGAAGTGAAAAGGGAAAAACCTGACCACTGTGAAGGCTATCAGAATCCGGCTGTGAAACCCTAATCTGTGCGCGCAGAATTTTTTTGTTCAAACAATGAAGTTACCACAGCCTACTAGTATTGAAACACGTGACACATCACCATAGCAACCACATCCGTAATCCTTAAATGACACTAAATTCCCACGGTATCAGGTTCCACGCAATCCTGCCTTAACAACTAATTTCATATTTATTGTGTTGTATTTGGCCTGCAGAGGACACACCGAAAACAAGCTTGTACACAACGTTTTGACATATGATGAAACAAAAATGAGAAAGAACCATGAAGCAGCCTTTCTTTTTCCAGAAAACAAGAAATGCACATGCTAATGAAGTCACTCTACTTGATGCTGCTTTCTATTGCTTCGATTCTTCGACATTATGACACTGATTGATTTAGTTTCGTAGACCATTTTCTACTTTAGGAACAAATGGCTTTGTCACCCAAACATAAGTGTGTTACATTGACCATATTTTCAAGGTCGTGATTAAAGTCAGTCCCCGTAGGTCGCACGTGTCAACCATCTTAATTGAGGTCATTGTGTGAATAGTAAGCTTCAGAGCCGTAATAAAATTATCCTGCTGATATTCTATTCACACAAAGCAAATTTGTGCACAAGAATGCGTGCTACAATTTCTCAGAATTAAATTGAAATTATCACATAAAAGCTGCATATTTAGTTCATCAATTTTGCTATGAACATCGGTGAAACATAACACATCTCCGTACATAATAATAAGAGATCACTTCAAAATCATGTAGACGATAACGGTTGACGCAAACATCCAGACAGATCGATCGGCTGTTCGTTCAAGTGCATGAGGGTTGCAGTTGGTTCGTTAAGCCTGACATTGCATGTGAATAAGAACGGGCTAGTGAGGCCTGCATTTGGTTGATAGTTACTCACTTGCACCAAAAAGTTTGCATACAAACTGCCGAATCACATAACAGCCTTGGAATTCCGTTTCCATTATTATCGCCCCCACCATTATAATCCAGCCGCCATCCTACACGTACTCCCACTTCTACTCGAGGGCCGATTTGCTTCCGTTTAGAAACGCTCACTTACCACATAGAAATTTCCGAAGAGTTGCTGGGCTTTGGACCGAAGTTAAAGTCCGTTACTCATCTTTCTGATGGTTATCCCTACCTTGAGAATAGTTGTCAATATTATTCACGCATTCACACTGAGGTCCGTCTCGATTTTCATTGAAGAGTTTGCTCTTGGTACCATAAGTTTAACTTTTACAATCACCACTGGTCGTCTGAGTAAGCCTGTTCGCGTGTAGCTGTTACAAAGTAGTCTGGGTTATCGAAACAAACCTAGCAAGCCGCATTTTCGACAGTCACCCTAAAAATTTACCCGAAGGATGAATAGTAATCATGTATCAATAGATTAGAACTATCGCTTCCACTCGTCAACCGATCGGAAGTTTTAAGAAACCAATGTGTCGGACAGAACCATACGCTGTAGACCATAATTTTTCGGGGGGCAGGGAAGGTTGAGAGTAAAACTAAATTGTAATGATATAACAGAGATTAATAATCCCGGAAACATGGTTTGTTCAAGTCCAACAGTTTTTCAACGGTTTAATTTCATTTTTTCAGTTGTATATAAATACCAATAATTTTTAGTTTTGTGCAATAATATATAGATACCAATTGTGTGCAAACAAATGACTACTGCGTTGCTCCATGAAATTAGGTCAGAATCGTTGCTTGTGGGGATGTTCGATGCATGTGGAAATATTTTCACTTTTGAGTACTAGTCTGAATAACCTCAAAACTAGTTCAAGCTTTTACCCTGAGAGATGTTTTGATGTACAACTACACCTGTTTGATGAATACTATCAGGATGTACAAATCTAGACAAGAGCAACTGCAGTAAATTCGGTTCGATCTTGGAACCTGCAATTAATGGTCGGGTCTTTGTGTAGCTGACAATTTTGAGAAGATGGCGTTGTGGCCACTGTTCAGAGCAATAGTAAAGTGGAAAATTTTTACGAAACAATGCTAACAACATTAACAAATTTAAAATACCAGATAACCTAAGACAGATAGTAATAGAGTAAATACATATATTATTGCTGCATAGCGCCAGACTGGATATAACTGCGGATTCACCGACCTAACACAGAACGAACAACGGAGGTGTCACGACCGCTTTTTGGTTTTATCCGGTCGCTAGTGACCTCCGCAAACAATAAACGGTGTGACAAACCTTCAGCTGATATACAGATTGTGGAGCACAATCAACACGTACTGAACACCGATATAATTTGGTCAATTGATCCTGAAAGTCTCAAAATCTTCACTGGTGAACAGCCGAATTGCTCGTTCAGTTCATTTAACGTGAGACAACTCACGAAACCAACGATTACCGAACGCAACAAAGCTGTTTATATCCATTTCAAAAATAAGCTGCGTTTTCGAAACACTGAGCAAGATTTACCGCATACAGACTTCGTGTCCAATCTTTAAATAACAGACTATCGCTCTTTAGACGTCTTAAGCTTCGAAGGCAAAAATTGACCGGGTGTGCCCCCGTGACTAACACTGCTGCCGCAAAAACAACGATACGGTCAAGTGAGATGGCACCACTGAACGTGGTACAACAGTTCATAGGATCAAATAACTATTCACAATACAGCTAACGGGGATTGGCAATGTTCATCTTGAAGTTTTAATTTACAAGTGCAAAGTGGATTTACACAAATCAATCCGGCCTTTTAACTTACTGAGTATGATACAAATCCCGTCAGTAAGAAGGTTAAACAATGCAATTTCATCTACCATGCAAAATGACTTGTCATCAGAGCAAAAAATCTACACGAAAGTCGTTGGAATCTTGAAAAGCATTTTCTAGATGTCCCGTGTTATAAAAGTTGTACAAGAAAAAAAGTTAAGACAAGTATGACAAACATTATTAAAGTAGGTAAACACCTTAGACAACTGTTTTATATTTTTATTCTGCTCACAGACTGAGCTTACAACAAACAAAATAGATGCCTATTTATCTGGGGGGGTCATCTCATCCCGAGATGAAAGATATGGGTCTGTTAAAATCATTGAATATCCGTCTCATAGGTTTAGCAGAAGCATACAAACAACTGTCTCAGATATAGCAGTTCAAAGAGTGACATAAAACGTTACTCATCCGTAATATGATTTCGAAGTGTAACTTTAGCATTGAACAAATAGTTGCACCCACAGATCTCTGCAGATCCGATGTACTTTTCGGTTAACTTTGACTCAAACAACTCATTATCAATAACTTCAAATGTGTTTCTTATATACCAGTAGTGAACGTAAAGACAAGCCCCCAATGCCATAAAGAAAGCTACTTTTCAAAGCCTGACCACCACTCTGTCTTTACTATTCACATAGAAAGTTCGATACTCTTTCTGAGCCCAACAGAATTACGATATTCTGATTATTACAAAGCTAAGTTGGTACAGTAAAACGGTATGGAACAAAACAGTTAGATGTTCATGCCAACCCGATGTCAAAACGAGATGTTCGAACTACAGCGCAGCGTGCATCGACGTGTAGAAAAGAGAAATAATCATCATTTTTCCAAACACTAAAGGCTGAATTGTGTTCATTGTTGAAAAATCTATTTCACAGTTGCCCACCCTGTTTGTCAGCCAATGAATGGGTTGTCACTACTACAGAACCTGCGTCTGGGCGGCAGAATGTAACACGTAACAACTTTGTTAAATTCATTTCACCGTTATAAAAGCAAGCATCTGGCTGAACCATCGGTAACAAACCGGGAGAATGCCTTCAAGGCAGTTTGTATACTGGTATTCGGCAAAAGCTCTAATGATGAGTAAAAAGATTATCGACTATGTCGATTGACAGAAACAATTCCGATGAGCAGTAATTAGTCAACGCCCGTCGGCACGAATTAGCCCGTATAAGACCAACAAATTCAACCAACTAGACAGGTGATCAATACCCAGCCTTATTCAATAAGAGTATTTGCGTTATAAATTTGTAGGCTGATCTTTCGACTCAACATAGACTAAACTCATTGAGTCCGAACTGAGGCCAGTTGATAGTTTGGTTGCTAGAATCAATGATACCATTCGTTCGGAAAGAAAAACACAATTTATACAAGAGAATATGCCTACAGGGTCCATAAACAAAACCGAACAGAAGTATGTGTACACATGTATCGTTCATTCAAACAACAACCTGTTGCACTGAACCAATTTGTACAGTCCCGGATGACTCCGTTCGATAGAACTTCTCGATGATTAGACAGCAATGCTGATGAGAGAAAGATGAACCCTTGCGTTCACTATGGTGAGTTACATCTTCGAAATGCAAGTTCCTATATGGTGGAACAGGCTACATTTATAAAGGTGTTTAAGAATCGTAAATGCCACGTGAATGAGGACAAATAAACGATGATCAATGATTTCATCACCTCTGTTTACAGGCTACAACTTGACTCAAAGAAGCAGTAACATATTCTAATAAACGTTTTGATATCAGGTTGAATTGTAGGTAAAAATTACTGCAGACTCGGGAAGAAGTGGGCCAATCATTTATAAGCCACCAGTAGATCATTCGGCTCTCGATGCACTGCTAAAGAAAAACGGAAATGGACAGACAACTTCTGATAGTTGGAAACAGTGGTGATAGTGATGTTCGCAGCTCGGATTGAGGATTCAGTTATTGGGATGTTCGCCAAGCTTGACATTTAGGTTGCAAACGTTTCATCAACAAACGAGGAGACATCATCAGTACGTAAATATTTCGGCGTATATGTTTGAGCGCAAACCGAGAATGTGTAATGTCTATAGAAAGGTTGTGTTGCGCACAAAACAAACATTGAATGAGAGTTGAGGAGCTGGGGTGTTCAACGAGAGCAATTAGTCACTGTAATGGTTTTTTGTCAAATTTACTTAACGAATGCCTATTCGCAAATTCTTCTGCATCTTGAATCTAGGGTGCTAACAGTCAACGCACCTTGAGAATTAGACTAGTCTAATTTCAAACTTTTTGGGTTAGGTCCCACTTTGTACGTTTCAGACTAATCTTGAGGAAACGATTTCCGAGGCTGGTGGAGTGTGTACACCAGAATGTAACCGGTTACGTAAACAGTGCTGCAGGACGACAGTAGGTGGGGCTGCTTGTGACACCATTTAAGAAGCAGCAATGTGGCAGTAAAATTGTCAAAGTTTGTCGCTACAGTCCGAGAATTGTACTCTATTGTTTTTCAACATGCGATGGAAGTAACAAGTCCGACCTTGATCGATAGAATATCACTGGTTGACATCACTGTGTCAAATAAACGATATTGCCACTGTCAATAATGTATTGAGAGTAATTCTCACTTTAAACCGAATCTCGCGAAATTTCGGTGCTTGCGTCAGCAAATGACTGAACATCTCCCCAGATGGTTGATTCAGTCTGCTACACAAACAGTCAAACCAGCAACCAAGCACGAAACCCAGCGCCATAACTTTCGAGGCAAATCCTAGAGATAAGCCACAGTCAACCCAATCAAATCGTTCAGTTTTGTTACGGAATTCAAATCTCGAAATTCTTGCCATCAATGAAACCGTTTTGATGAAACAAAGATAGCCAGTGAAGTGCGCAAAAGTTACTGGTTGAAACCGTCCATCTCCATTCTAAACCTAAATCCACCCTGTTCAACTATCGTTATCATGCCCCTTTGTTATATATATATATATATATATATATATATATATATATATATATATATATATCAAAATGTTAACTACCCACAATGTGTCTTCTCGTGGTTTTGATAAAAGTTAGTATTGATTTATAATACAAACGATTGAAACGTAGACATCGCTGGGAACGATTAGGGCACCTTAGTAGGTTAATCCATACGGCAGTTAGAAAGCTGAGGCTACCTCCGATTTCTTTGACAATCTGTACCACATTGTTTACTGATGCCTCTAGTATTGGCACTGGTGACGGTTCTGATTAAGATATGTGGGCGATTGTGTACTACACGGTTTAGTAAGTAAGTCAAGACAATATTATTCACACACAAAAAAAGAAGGCGCCTGTACTACTCGGGCATGCCAACAAATTGGATAAACACTTACTTTGCATTCAATTCAACATTGCAGCTGACTGGCAAACTCTACAGTGACTAACAAAACAACACAAGTCAACTGTGAAATACTGAGCATCAGTAGTACAGCGAATGAGTTCAGTTGCAGATCTCTCCGATTGCGGTGTTGTCCAGGTAAGTGAATCCTGTCAGTAAACTCCTGCTATTATGTTCCGGTTTTTCCGAGGCCGAATAGCGAGGTTATGCATCTTCAACGGTTCCAAAAAGTATACGTGTTCATAACAAAATAACAAGAATCTAATACGACATAGTAATCACCCAATATTAAAAAAATACACAAATTCGTTCAGACGATGAGGTTGGACAGCGCGACCCTGTGAGACATCGTGACGAAAGCATCGACCGGTTATATCACGGTCCCTGCGAGGTGCCTCATTGCAATAATTTGTAAATTGGTAGCCTAGAAGTTCACAGAATGAAATCTATCCGGTAGTTAGGTTGGTAATGGAAAACTAATTCTGACATTGACAAAAATGTGAAAAACCTAGTCACGCTTCCTCAGGGAACACGGTCGAAGAATTCGACACACTTGTCGGAAAGTCGCTTGAAAAAAAGTGTAGCCAGTATGAACGTTTCTCGGTAGACCTTACGTTTTAATGATAGTTGATGGTCCTAGCTGTTTCTTATAGCTTTCCGCCTATCACGCAAACCTCGGAAAGACTTCTCAATCGAGGGGAAATCTACAAGTTTTACTGGTTTACAATGGCATTTAATTTTGTGTCGCTGTAAAAAATGAACGCCGAAGCGTATGTGCCTAGACGATGCAGCAGAAAACCGGATACTATACTTAAAAGTGTCAATTTCAAAACATTCTTCGAACAGAATACACTTCTTGACGTTTTGCCCCAGCACTGGAACACAGTACATTGAGCCAGAAAAGAAAGTAAATAAATGTTT
>JTDE01003370.1:57224-77929 GCA_014338405.1 Paragonimus skrjabini miyazakii | reverse complement strand
TTCACGAAGTCTTTAGGTTACGGACACAATCAAATATCAATAAAACAACGCGGAGAAAAATTCGAACTCACAGAATTCAAACTTCGCGTTCGAGTTCATCGTGATCCCCAGCTTGTTTTTGACGTACATCTTCATCTCGCGTGCTTTTGAAACTTTCCATTATCTCTAACACATGTTGTTCTTAAGCTACCAGCAGACGCTTATTTCTGGGGTAAATACTAGTCCGACCCTCTTGGGAGTCGTGTGAATTTTCTAAGTTTGCCTTCTCGATACGATATGCACCACAGCGACAGTGCACTACCCACGAGGCATTACAACAGTAATCAGCGAATCTGATATGTAACATAATCACATTTGCCAGCTACGGTCCTACGTGTACAGTGTACGCATTTATACACACTACACTACACTTCCGTACGGATAGTCTGTCGGCAATTCTATCCCCCGGTGTTTTTTGGCACTTGTGGGCGTTTGAGAAGTATTTATGAAGAAACTAGTGCAATTTTCCACTTGAAATTTGACCATATCCTCCATGTATTCCCAAAGCTGAAATACTTCCTGAATATTCTCTGGAACACGTCTTCATTGTTCACCGTCATGGTGATTCACCGTACGGAAGTGATTTGGATGTAATGGACCATTTAAACACAACCTAGAAGCTGTGAAGGTCGGGTCCATGAAATACACGGTTTTTCTTATATCATTTAGGAAATTCACTTGTGCCATTTTACTAAAACTTTCCCAAACCATTGCTTCATCGGAGTTTACGACTTACGTATGTATGAAAGGATACCCGCTCTCGCCGATTGGCCCACAAGCAGCGACCAAAAGAACCAATGAGAACACGCCCAAGCAGACTCCGCATAGGGAATGCATTTAGCCACCAAATGCTGATCAGCCGGCATGGCGTGAGAGGGAGTTCGCTATCATATATGTCACGTACCGAAGATCTAAGAAATATTGTCCGAACCGATGGCATTTGATAACCGAAGGCTCCCTCGTTACCATTGGGCCCGTAAAATTCACAATAGAAGCATAGCTTCGGAACTAGTTAAGGTTCAACCGTTCATCTACACAGCCTGCTGTCTGAATATCGAACCTTCCAGTGCTATAGAAGCGCTTGAGGAGCCGTTTGCGGTCTTTTGCGTTCCTGTTGTAACGCCCGATGAGACTGAAATCTCACACAGCATAAAAACGTACGACGGTAGCGTATTCATTAAAACAGTTTTGTCGGAAAATGCTGATTACGATGCTTTGAGGTGCCGGTAAATCGCTCCTTCCAATGTAAACCCGCCATAGCACTCGGTTCCGCATTCACGACTCATGTTTATGGTTTGTTCGATTACTTGAATATAATGTGCAGTACGACGAAACCAAGGTAATTTTTATGTTTGCTTTTACATTTTTAGGACGAGTTCATTCTCATGGTTCAACTCTTCTCGATTGTTCATGAATTTCACCTGAGGGAACCCGTTTTTGCCGCGATGCCTAGCATGTACGCGTACTATTGGAAACTTCCCTGTTATGTGTAATGTTCATCCAGTTTGATGACTGAACTCGTATTGGGTTCGTTGGTCAATTACAGGTCGAGAATACTTGCTTACTGTTGATACATCTTGTCCGAAGTTTTTTCCGTTGAGTTTTCGTTTCGGTAATGATCCTCGGGTTTGTCCAGGGCAACCAAACATATCAGTTGCGAATATGTGAGTGACTTGATGAATGGACGAGCAAACACGGCATAGACAGTCGATCTGACATTTTCTATAGCAACCACCGTGCTTCTTTCCTCACTTTCCATGTCAGCGAAAGTATCTGGTCAAGGAGGTTAGCTAAAAATTATCCAACCCTACCCCTACACACCAGGTGATTTAGAAAGAGCTAAATGAGCTTGCCTATAAATGCAAATTCACAACCCAAAACTGAAAATGGGTTACCCCCATAAATCTTTTATGCTCACACAGTGAATTAGGTCTTCTGACTTATTCTTGAGATGATAGTGATCCCATAAGTTCACCTCCTCCTGAGTACAACAGTCGGTCTTAGCATTGGTAATTGATCGTAATTCTGATCTTGCAGGGTTCTTTTTCTTACTCTTCTATATTCTCCTTTCTTAACTGACCACGAATATCATACTCTTTCTTCCGTTGTTGTTAGAAATCGGTGTCGATAAGAAGGGTGCAGGTAAATGCAATAGCGTCCCCGGTTAACATAATGTTTCGTGGCTGAGGCAGTTGTGGCTCCACGAAGGACCGACATCTCCAAAGAGACCCCTTTACGGTTACTGTCTTGCACGCTTTCCAACCCTCCGTGTGTCAAAAATGGTCACCAGTGCTCATGCGGAAGTACCAGACTATTGCTATTAACTAATGAATTCCATGTAATTTTGTATAGGTGGCTGCCCGATATACGATTGTGGTTGTGTTTGTGTAAATATGCATGCAACGGTCACGTTTTTGAATTACTAAACGTAAAAAAGCAGCGAGGATCCATTTTAACTTATTACTTCTTAGCCCCGTTATTTGTATTGCGTAGTTTATTCATGAGAAGCTTGTCGTTTTTGTTACGCGACCTTTCCATTTCGACGCTACCCCTTGGCCGGAACGAAAATGTTCGCAAATATCCCGTTCTCCTTCTAGCTAAACCACATGTCTGTGAACGCCACCTGGTGGCTATACGGACTTCTCCGTTAACACCGTTCATTTCACTGAACCACTCTTGAAGTGGGACCCGGAATGACAGGCTACACCTCTACTTACCCGCCAACTTACCATTTTCTCCCACCCCGGTGCACCGAACACACTGTGGGAGTAGTTGCTTGTTGTGTCTTCAGGCACTGATTGAAATGACCGATATTATCGGACGATGGGACCTTTTTCGCTGGTTCTGTGAGTTGTGGAGAAGCCTTTCAACCAATTCTTCCGCAAGACTATGGAGACATTCTAGACCTCAGGAAATGCCAGCTAGTCGTCTGCCACACCGAGCACTTTGCCGACGCTGCGACCGATTGGTGCAAGGTACGAGGTGGACAGATGGTGACCTAGCGTAGACAAATGAAATCGTTCACAAAAGGGTTGGTCATAGTAGATAGAGTTCGTCTCCCAGGATAAGACCCTCGCGACTCACAGAGTCGGTAGCTTGAGGCGTTAGGTGAGATGGCGGCTAACCGAGCTCAATGGCGTGACTGTTGTTGTTTGATCGAGTTGTCTGTGAAGTGAGTGCATTTAATGACGCAGGACAATAAAAGTTGCAAGGAAGCTGTCTTGCCGACGACACCTTACTCTCGCCTACCGCTCGATTGTTTGTTTGTAAGATGTAGGCGCCTTGGTGTATGTTTGAATATAGACGTAGCTATTCTGTTTAGTAGTTAGGTCCCCTTTCCCTTTTCTTCTTCTCTCTTCTTATATGGGGTTTTTTTCCTACGTGGTTGTGTGGCAGTTAAGCATCAGTGTTTCGTCAGTTTAACGTATTCTCTCATTTATCGCTCGAGCAAATTGTTTTACTTCCATGTGTCTATTTACTTTCACCTTTCCCTATTTTTACTTCGAACGTTGCTTTGTTTTCTGAGTGACGTGTGAACTGTACTCTTTTTTGTTTCTTCCGAATTTCTTTTTCTATAAAATTTATTCTGCGACAAAGGTGTACGGCCATTTTATCTTTCAGAAGTATTCTACTCATTAACGAGTCCATCAGTTTTTGATACAAAATAACGTGCACTAAGAAGCTATAGGTTAACTTCGCATTTGCTCTGTCCGCGTCCTGTTCCAAAAATGTGCACTGCCCAATTTGGAAACGTTGAATTTTAGCGTTTTTACAGGTACCGCTAGGCGTCTCTCTAAGAAATGGCTGTGTCCTCTCGACGTACTACGCGTGAATTTAGTTGTTACCCTGCTGTACGATTACATTCTCGCTGACTTAGAGTGATAAAAAACAACCGAAAATGCTTCATCCTCCGAATGTAATAACCAACGCCTTGACTACGTTTAAGACGACCAGTTCACTCACAACAAAGGCTGAAAACACCCCACATACGACTAGCAAACGCCCATTGTTAGTGCGTTAACTGAAGCGCTTTTCCTTTCGACGGTCATGTCGATTATGTTTCCACTCAGGCGCATTCAGAATATATTTGGCATCATTAGAGCAGATGCAATGCCATTGATGCGTCCAGGAAACGTGCATTTTAGTTCATAGTAAACGGTGTTTGTCTGTTGCCGCTTCAGGGAAGTGGTTTTCATTCATTTTCTAATACTTCAACTATTAACTTATTTATGACTCGCTTCATGGTTTTTGTAGACATTTTGAAATCAGAGGGGTTTTGTACTGTTAGTCATTTAACTCATCTCAGTGGTGTTGCTTGTCTCTTTTGCTTCGTTCGCATGATGTTGTTGGAACTGGTCCAACAGATTAATACCCAGTCTGTTGTCACTATCGAAAACCAATCGACAATGAAAAGTAAGGACTCAGCGCGTTGACCCTTGTGTATTAGTATCGACCCTGGAAAATAGAGTACAGAGAAAGCACGTCAAGCTAGCGGGGCACGGAGCGAGTTGTCATTGTAGCCCCGGGACGGATGTTACAAATGGAATAGCTTGACTAAAACAAAAGTAGGCAAAAAGCCAAGATCATAAGAAATGTACAAGTTAATGCGACTATCAAAAATATCATTTATTGTAGTCGCTACAATGTCCTGTGTCAGTCTCAAATTGCGTGTAACCGCACCTCTATAGGCATTTGACGACTTCTGTTATGCTCAGCTGAACATGTTGAACACTGTTATCCACACTTCCTCTGAATACGTAAATTTACATCGTCGGGGCATGATTTGAATAGAACGAATGCAATATGAAGTATTTATCACGTGGGGCTTTTGAAACATTGAGTTAGTTTTAGCCACTTGATTAGAATAGTCAGAAGACAAATTACGATATGAATTCGTTTTGCACACTGTCGTCAGTCATAAACGTGTGACTAGCATGAAAACGAAGGCAACAAGACTTGAATGAAACGGCTGAACGTACAACTTGGTCTAGATCGTGACTAAACCCACATTTTATTACGCGACAGCTACTTTATGTCTAAGCGTAGTCGGACAATTGTATTGTCGACTTACTGATGACACTTTCTTGGTTCTCAAAACGCGTGGCGTCCATGTGACCAGCCAACGCTGGACCAACGCTTCAGAATAAAAGCACCGTAACAATCCGGACTTGATATGTAATCTTTTTGCGGCTATTTTTAATATTTTGGCGCACAGTTCACCCTTTATAAAAGGTATTCAATGAATGTTTGACCTACAGCTTCCTGCCAACACTTTTTCGGCGAGATATGGCTGTCGATTTGTCAATATGGAATATATATGTGAGGTTAACTGTTCAGATTTATAATGCAGTATATTCCATTCATTCGCAGTTTGAGTGAGATTGTTTTCATGACCACTCACCATTCCATTCTCCGAAAATCGTTTTAATCTTGTTCAAAATCTTAGGGTTGAGATGTTGTCCGGGAGTCCATAACTGTCGCGTTTTTCTGGACAGATTGATCTACTAATCCGTTGAGAATGTGAAACAACTGATTATAATGGTTTTGCTTTCCATGGTCTTGTACTCAAACTTCTTTGGATTTCCACTCCGAGTTTTCACTAGCAAAATGCAAAACTTGAATTCACAATTATTGCCCAGTTAGCTAATTTCTGTTGGTGTTCTATCTTACATCGTTATCACAACATTTATTCCTTTCAAACTATTTTCCGTTCTATTACTATGCAAACATCTGCATTTGTCTGACATCTCTCCTGTCTACCTAATACGTTTTGTTTCAAGTTAAATTGACACTGAGCTAACTGAATTACAAGGTAATTTCGTGGTTTTCGTCCCTTACTGCAAAATATGTCGTCGGGTAACGGGATACTGTAATCTTTGAAAAGAATAAAACAAGTCTGTTTGGTTGGTTGTTATTATACGTATTTAACATGAGTGAGTGGAAGCGTTTTTTCTGTTTCAAAGTCTGTGGTTATCGACCTGCATTTGCAGTCGATCTGTAGTACGATTTGCAATTGATTTGAAGTACGATTTTCGACTTTCACAAATCTGGTTTAAGCAACCGTTCATCTGCTGCTTATGATGTAATAACTGTCCGCATGAGTAATCGACCAAATCTAGGTTAGGAGGAATTGATGCGTAGCTGAAGAATGGTCATGCCACTGTTTGTAACCCTTACGACGCCATTTATGTTGGCTGAAGTATGAATAACTTAGCTTTATTCCAGAAGAATCTGATTGCAAGTAGTGCCACTAATCCGTTTTTAACATGTGAAATTTTCACGTTTTGTTCTTTTCCAGTATGACAGCTTTCTCTCATCGAAGGATGAACATGGCAACCTTACAGTAAGTGTAATGTCGTAGTTACGCGTTGATATTCAATTTTGCTTTGCATTTTGTCAACTCTGGTGTTCCCGATGTTGTTCGGAACATGTCATTCTCAAATACCCCGGAGTGGGCTGAAGTTTTTTAAAATTCTACTTACCGCTGATGTAATCTGTGTTTTAACCGACATATTGCAACATATCTCAGCTTAGTATGAGTGAAAACGGTCTTACATATTTTGGAATTGGATGCGTTATTAAATCCAGTGTTACTTGGTAGCCGGTGTTAGTCGTAGAAGTTTAGTGGTCAAAAATAAATTACTGGACAACGTCAACAAATGCAGGCGTACTTCACTAGGCTACCAGTGACAACAAAATGAACGAATACAACAAAAATGTTACAGAGTTTAAGAAAGTTACGATAATCGAAGAATTTGACTTACAAGAGGTGTTCACAGGTATACAGGGTGACCACCACAATATTCCAGATTATCAGTATCCGAGAAGTAAGGACATTGTGGGGTTACCGTGGACTGTTGGAGCGCAATCAAAGCTGCGATGATGCTTGTAGTGCGACTGAGCTAAAAAAAATTGGATGAAAGTTCCGTGTAGTATCGTCAACCGACTGTGTAAACGGAGAGGAAAGCAGGCTGATGTGCATACGTTTTGTTTTCTGTTGCAAGGTTGCTTTACTCAACTTGAACAGCATGCGGAAGTGATGCATAAACGTTGTTGTGCAAAAGTGAGGCACCGTTAGTTAATAAAAATAAGAGAAACTACAGAATACTTAGTCAGTAGTTGTACGTTAAATGATGGGGAAAAAACGTCAGCCCTGCGTTTTACGGTATGTGTGAGCTCGCGATAGCCCAGTAGTCACGACACCAGACTATCACTTGTTCACTCAGTGGTCCAAGTCCGGTTACCGCGATTGTTCTCGTCTATGTTTGGGCAGCCCGCCCGCATATCGGATATCATTATGCTTGCCAGAGAAATTAACACACAACCTCCTTGTCTCACTCCTGTAGTGAAGCTCCCAGATGTTGTGTTCGATGTCCGAGCGCGACGCAGTGATGAGTATGATGGGTTGTTACGACTAGACGCATCTTATCGTCTTTCTATGTTCGGTTGCGCGTTTCAACACAGAAGATGGCAACGCGTCACGTTGAGACCACTCTGTACAATTTAGCCACGGATGGACACTGGTCATCTCATCATGAGTTTTCCGTGACGCCACCCCGTTAAAGATTACCGTTTAATTTTGCGTAACAATCCTGATTCAGACCATGCCGTTGTTCGTATCCGTTCTGCTCTATCGTTTTTTCAGTAATCGTCTGTTCGAAGACAACGTATTCATTTGGAAATTGAATGACTGTGATGTACCAAACACCTATCAAACAGCACTATTCGGGCCACGACAGGAGTGTGCCAAACGAGCATTGGGCAGAATACTAACGGCAATGTAAACCTCTTGAAAAGATACTTCCAAACAAGCACCACATGTTTCAGGAGTGGATTTCTGCCGATTCATCAGAACTTGTGAACAAGAGTCGGTTGTTTTCCGTGACTCCGAATGCGACAAGGACTGGTGTGAATTGAAACACAACCTTACAGAGTCTTCTTGGGAACCGTAGATCCTGCTTATTCGAGCACGCCAAAGATAGAAGAGTGTTGTCAGGAAAAAATCCGGAGCTGTTTTTCCAGATTCGTTGTTGTACTCGCCTTCGGCAAGGTGTTGGTGAAGCTACATGTGAAACGGTCGTCTCATGTTCTTATAACTTGTCGTGACGATTTAACAAATGGGCCGAGCACTTTAAGAAACAGGTCAACTGGCCTGAGCCACCTCCTTCAGCTATGAGCGATGGGGATAATGTGGCTTGATATGTTGTTCCCAATGCTCCTCTGCCAAAAACCCCAGATGCTATGGTCAAATTATTGAAACGTGATTAAACTCCAGATATGAATCTTTATTCTTTTACATTTTTGCAGGGATGGCAGTAATAGAATGTCCGAACTAATCACACGCCTTTCTTCTATATGGAAGTCCGAAGAGATTTATCGTGGCGGGTGTGTATTACCCGCGGTTCCCATTTTCAAAAAGGCGCCAGTACATAATATGACAGTCACAAAGGTATGTGTTCTGTTTATTCTACATCCGAGGTACTCATGGGTCCGATGATGCAACGGCTTTTGAAACTGGGGTGCCAAATAGGAGAAGGACAAGCAGGTTTTCGGCATGGTTGCGGATGTATAGAACGTTTTTTCACCTTGCGACAAATACTAGAGGATTGGTACTCTTTTTTATCACCCAGGTCGGGATGTTTTTCCTCACAACGAGACTGTACCCTGACGCGCTGGGATGACTTGCGCATCTCGTAGATCTGTTGGACTAGACTGGACAGTGTGACGACCATTTCGACAGAGGCAGTCACACCAGACAGGTCAATAGGTAAAGGTCTGACAAACCACAGTCTCCTGATCCTCCAGATTAGGGGTTGGAAGAAGGTTGGCATCTTTTTCTGGAAAAAGTACTAGTTTTAGTATACTGCCGCCCACTTACCTTATGGTAGAGGATTTTGATCCAAAGGCTTCGGTTTAAAACTCTACTCGTTCTCTTGTCCACGTCCGGACATCCTGGCAGTATCTCAGCCAGCACTGTTAATTCCATACAGCGTCGGCCGTCTCGCAGTATGAACCGAGTCGCCCCGTTTACTGCATACAGCAGGGTGGATAGGCGAAAACATGCTACTGCCGACCTCTCCCCCACTGTCCTATCAAATTTATCTCTCAGGCCTCCCTCGATTCCCATTTCTGCAGTTCCCACTACAGATAGTTAATCATAGTAACACTGCGCCGATAAGTCCCGTATTTCACCATCCAGCTTCGGGCTCCTCTCGTCCTTCGCTTAGACCTCAAATGCAAATTAATGTAGGTGCTTTTAACTTTCACACTAAAACAGATAGGTCAACAGGCCGCCCTCGCACGGACGTTAGACTCGTTGAGTGCCATTGTTTGCTGTACTTCGGAGACTAGATTCCAGTACAGTAGTCAACGCATTGAATTGACAATGCCTGCCTTGTCTACCCGATACTGGTTATACACTTCGGGTGACCCCACAGCCGTCGCTACTGATCAAGGTGGGTTGGGTATAATCCGACAGCCGTAGCCGCATTGGGAGATTTGATTCTCGTCACCAGTAAAAGTTGTGCATATTCTGTTAAGACCAGTTCTGAGCGTCAACTTTTCACAGATCTTGTCGTCGTGTCTGTTTATAGTAACTTCGGCACCAAGGACGCCTTTTATCCGGATCCGGCCGCTCTCCTTTCTTCGACACGTGGTTCTGGTATAATCGTTCTGGCTGAAAACATATTTGTCCAGTTCGACATCCTTGGTGAGACCGAGTCTTGTTTGGGTGGCAGGTTTGGGGCAGTATCACATCGCTCAGATAATGGTGGACGGCTACTACAACTGTGCGCTGAGCATAAACCACTTTTACCTCGTACGAGGCTTAGACAACGTGCGCATTGCTTGTGTATGGCGTCCCCTTTCTCGGAATCAGACCTGGTCTCAGACGGACCATATAGCTGTTAGTTATAGGTGGCGGGTTTCCATTCAGGACTGTCATTCTTATTGGAGCACATACTTGGATTCAAGTCATACTTTGGTACGTTGGTGTCTTGTTCTTACTTTTGCTGGCCATCGACCCTACAGACTACAGCAGCCGGCTGTTGATAAACTGATCAGGCTGTGGGCAAAACATAAGTATCACGCTAGTCTAGAACTCAGGCTTAGCAATTCTGATCCCGAACATCCGATAACTGCTGGACCCAGGTCTCACAGGCCATTTATGAAGCAGGTACTGTATCATACGGCACAATCATTTGTGAGTTAAATAAACATTGGGTCCCAGCTAAATCCCTGGAGTTGTTAGGTGTCTGATGTAACCTTCAACACTGCAATTCATATAGGAAATTTAGGAGAGATATTCGTAGGGAACTGGGACGTAGCCTGATCTCGGACCGTGGGGCTTGGCCAATGCATGAAGTTTTTTAAAAAGGGAAACCGCTTCTGATTCAGGTAATACTGGCAGACTCTGTGCTTGACCATGCTACTCGTCCCGAGCGTCTGTCCGTCAGTGTAATTATCAGTGAGGCAGGTGACATACTCATCCGTGATAAGTCCAAAAGGTTAGAGTGCTTGACGGTTTGCTTTGAGAGTAAATTTAGCCGGCTTTCTGCCTCTACGCTGTCACCGCTACAAATTTGCAACGTAGTACCCTGGTCGGTAGACTTAGGACCGCCCACCAAAACATCCGTCCGCGGTTGCATTTCTGTTCTCATACACGGTAGGGCTTGTGGCCCAGGTGACCCCGTACCTGCACTTTTCAAATAGGATAGGAAGTAGTTAATAAAGACCTTGGCTTATTTATTTCAACCTGTGTAGATGACCAAGAACATTCTCTTCTGCTGTGGTGATGTCGTATTCAAGAAAAAATTTCGTTGCTCATGCGAAAACTTTCGGGAGCTTAGCTTGATCCTGGTCATTGCTAAGATTCTGACATCCATTATACTTCGTCGACTCAATGTATCCCGGGAGACAGACATTACGGAAGAATAAGCAGGATTTTGCCTTGAGCGAGGACGTTCTGACCAAATATTTACTCTCTGCCAAATTGTGGGACAGCTATATACGTGCCGCTCAGCCAATTTTCTTCTTTCTCGCCTCTAGAATTCCGTTCGATTCGGTGAATCAATCTACACTGTGGGAGTCGCTCAAACGTACAGATGCACCGACCGAGTATATGAACATACTGTCGGCGCTTTATTCTCATACTTCAGTTCAGGTTTGGGTTTACGGTGTCTGACAGTTTCAGCGCGAACTGTTAGACAACAAACGGTTCAGGAAGCGAGTATTTGATATTGGGTGCCACGCGGATTCCTTTCTTCGACGTTTAAATTTGCACGGGCCTAGATCTTTAGGCCCTGTACTACAGACGCCAGCTCGTCGGATGCTGTTCGCCAATGCTGTGGCTGACTGACGTGAGGTGCGAGGTGGACACCTGACAACCTGGTGTAGGGAAATGGAGTAGTTTACCAAGTAGTTGACCCCTGTGGACTGTATTGGTCTCCCGGGCTGGGACCCTCATGGCTCATAAAGTCGGTGGCTGTAAACTTTATTGAGATGGTGTTTAATCGGGATAAGTTGTGTGAGGGATGTTTGACTGAGTTGTCTGTGAACTACGTGTATTTATTTACGCTGCGCAACGAAAACTATTAAAGTAACTTTGCTGATGTAGCCCCGCTTCCACTCAACTCGGTTGACTGTTTGCACGGTGTAAGTACTTTAATGTTGAGTGTTTGAATGTAGACGTGGATATTTTCTGTATTCAAGTCCCTTCCCCCGTCCTTTTTTTCTTCTTGACTTGGGCGTGCTTGTTTGTTCATGGTTACATGCCAGTTTATCATCTGGCCAAACCACTAATTTATTAGTCTTCCATGATGTACGTTAACTTTTATTCTACTGATATGTTTATAGTAGTATCGTTTCATCTCTGAATTTAACTTGATCCGTCGGTTTACGCCATCCATTGTCCTTAACCGTCTGATACGCTAACATTTATTTGATTTCCGTAAACTCTAAATCGACCGTAAACAATTGAACTTTATCCGACCTTATTACTTATATTTGTTTATGTGAGTAACAGTAACGACCTACTCATCTTACCGCCCGAATTTACTGAACGATTTATCACGTGTTTCCGCTGCACTGTTATATGCGTTTGTAAACCTGGTCGTAAATGACTGTTCGTTTAAATGGTTTACTATTGTACTTGTAGAACTACGTTCGATATCAGTGTACATACTCATGTATAATTTTTTTGCCCTCCGCTCAACCACGTTTCCTGGTTGCTGGATTTCACGGCCACTTCGTAAACCTTTTACCTCAAAGTGAGACGTTAGGGGACGCTGGTCAATTTTTGGGAGAGAGTATGTCAGCCTGAAAATTCACAGCACAGTGAACCGACTCAAAACGGTTGGAGAAAGCTAAATGTATAGTTTCGTGTATGCGCGTTCACTGTCATACTCGACGGGTTAGTTCTGTTTGGTAGCTGGTGGGTGCAGCTGGATGAAAAAGCTCCTTTATTTCTAGGCTCTTTAATGTACTTCGTGAGTATCCACCGAAACTCATGAACGCTTCGGCACAAAGAAACATGCAGTCAGCTTAAAGATTAATCGTCTAATAAGCTTGTAGCTTGTTCGATCTACATAGACCTTCTATGCTCATTGCGGGAAGCCGATCGTTCTTCAAAATCCAATCCAACTGAGGCGTGGAGCCTGTCGTTTGAAGTTACTCAGACACCCGCCTAGTCAGATACCTGTGTGTGAAGGTTCTTGGAGTAGCGGTGGTGCAACTTTGCGTCAGAAGTAGACGAGAACATCCATCAGACCGTAGAATTACAGTCTTCCGAGCGGCAGTGCATATTAATGACAGAGGTATTCAAGGTACGGACTAGATCTGCGTATTGCTCTACACTCATTAGTGCATTCACCTTAAAAACCACCGGTTTAGAGGCATATGGATTCGGAGAAACACACCAGAACCAGATCTCAAACGGGTTGATACACTTGCAGGTGAGACCGTGTTTGACAGAAAAGTGAAAGCGTAGCTCTCATTATTAGAATCAAAACAAATAGCAGCATCCAAAGCAACTCCGATATACTAGCGTTCTCACTGCTAGCTATCTGCAGAAAAGATGAAGTTTGACGATTTTCCGAAGAGATAAGTAAAATGTTTGTCTGAAATAAATTAATGTGGCGAGCAGGAAAGGGACTTACGCTGTCAATATGAGATGATTAATTTTGCATCGTTCCTGATTTGACATTTCATGTACCTGTACTTTATGTGTTTCTGTTTTTATTTTGCAGACATTCTCCTTCATCAAATGAACAGTCATCTCTTACGAGTGCGACACGTGTTTGTGAATCATCGTGCGACGGGTTGACTTTGTTGCCGGATCACACACTCCCGGGCATATTTGCCGTCACTTCACCCTCCGTTCCGCAGGCGAGTTTACCTTTTTAACAGCCAGTTCTTTTGGTATGGCTGTGCTTGTTCCCGCTTCTGTCACATTTCTTAAGGGGACAGTAGAAAGTCTGCTATATTCGTAGAGATCAACATGCTGGACGTGTTTCAAATTAGAAAGTGCTTTATTTTCCGCCGCAAGTTGTGGGTGAAAGTACCAGTTCTTTCACAAAATTCTGTCAAACCGAAGCTTCTTTTCCAAGACCCCAGGATTGACTGTGTTGTTATCATTAGTGGTACATTTCTTTCTTCAGATTGGTGTATTGGTTACTTTGCCGTCCTTTAGTTGGTCATTTGCTCACGGCCGACCATCTTTGCTTGCTGTCAAGTGTCGCATTGTTATTAGACTCTGTAATCACTTTGCCCTGATCGTACACATGATCAACGTGTTTTTCTGCTCTCTACGATTGTAGGTGAATCTGGAGATTTTAAACTAAAAGTAATTTGTTCGTGTAGCCATTTCGGGACAACAACTCTATGTTGACTGGCCCTAGTTTTCGTCGGAACTATAGTCCCGAATTCCGCTTGTTTCGATCTATGACTGTAATTAATGAACGTTGGCACTCTCCCGGAATAAATTTAACTATAGCAGCCGATTAAATTATTCACCAAACTTTGCATCGTGTGTACATTTTCGCGCGTTGGTAATTCTATAGTACGCTGACTAAGTACGTCTCACTTTCATGGGAGTTTGGTTCTATTTTATTGCAGACCGCTGTTGAATCACATTCTATGAGAACAGAAAATCACACCCCCGATCATTTCGTTAGTCAGTTAACTTCTCTTACTCAAGTTTCTGATCAGCAAAACGATGATGTTGTAGTTCGGTCAATGTATGCCGACTCTCATATTCCAGTCTCTTTACTGAACAAACAAGTTACTCTGATTCACCACTCTGAGGAGTCTCATGGCGATTCGCAAGTTCCGGATTTTGGCCCACCTTCTGGTCCAGCAGTGTTTGAACCAGCCCAAGCAAGTTGCTCTCCCTTGTCTGCCTTGAGATTATCACAGTGTATGCCGAACAGCGGTGAGCATAGGGACTGAATTTCTACTCATTTTTTATCTATATATTGCAAACTTATTGTCAACATTGTTTAGATACATACAGAAATACTCAAAGGTCTATGCCCAAACGTATGTTTTGTCATGCACTGCATTTAAAGCAATTGTCTCTTCATAAATTAATGGAGTACTTTTTAAACAGTTGGATGGACCATCCGACGTTCAGAGAGTATGCAGTTTTACACGTAGTTTTATCGGAGGTTGTCTGAGTTTTGATTCATGCCATTGTGTCCTTTGATTGACAGAGCCATATGAAAAGGGCTGGTTGCGATGGTTTACACAATATATGGATGTGATCGTTGGACCACACCCTCAGTATGCCAGCCCGTCATTCTTGGTGTTATCTGTCGTTCACATCAAGCGACCGAAATAAATATTGCTCTACAGCTTCGAAGTATGACCACTTTGGACAGAGAACATGGGTCATCTTCAGATATTCGGTCATCGATGCCTATGGTAAATTACATACGTCAGGTGGCGAACAGTCTGTTTTCGGTTATTCATTAACGGGCCAACTACATAACCTTTTATAACGTTGACCTGATAATGAACAATCAGAAACAAACTGTTCACCAAACTATCTTTAATTCTGATGAACCTGTGGGGGTTATTCGAAACATCAGCTGTCGTCAGCTGGTAAGTAACGGGAAGGTTTGGAAGCCGATATTTGGTGGCGAAGGTCGTGCAGTTTTGTTTGTTCATCTTTTGACAGTGGGGTCATGTGCCGTGGATGTCAGCTAATCTTTTGCCAAGCTACCCACTGTCCATCGATGCTCCAGTCGGCTGGCGTACGGTGCGAAAAGAGCAGCTGGTAACCTGACACTGTGAAACTGAAGACAGTTGCCGATAAGTTATTCATTGTAGTTTGTGTTCGTTTTTGGGCCTCTAGCTCTCCTGATTCACACAATCTGAGATGCTAGGAAGGGCGATAGGCAATCGGGCTCATTGGTGTGAGTGGTACCACAGTTTGAGCAGGTTGTCTGTTTAACGATCCTAGTAAAAAAATACGACAGTGAAACTGGTGAACTCCTCACTTTCACTTTCGACTTGCTTGGTTTGTTCGCAAGACGTATCTTTCTTGATGTTGCACACTTGAACCTAAACATTGCGGCCTCGTGGCAAATTAAGTTTCACTGCCTGTCTCCTCCTTGTCAGTTGTGTTTTGTTTTTCTGTTCGTGGTCTTTCCAGTTAAGCATCGCTTTCAGCTGCTAGTGGATTATCGGTGATGTTGGTTGCGACGTCACTGATATCGTCACGTCTTATTTAAACCATACCACTCTCATTTGTGGAGATTGGTATTCGTCGCCTGCCACAGTCGATCGCGTGCTCGTATCCATAATATTCCATTTGTTCTTATCCGGTTTTGGTCCATTTCTCTGGAATGTTTCTCTGGGCATCGACCTCAGTCGGGGTTCCATTTGGTGAAGCGCATGACCGTTTATGAATGTTTGTTCAAACTGGCACATAAGTTACACTGTGTTTTCTGTTCTACATTCTTGATAATATTTGCTTGCCTTCCTGACTGTTGGGATCGTTGGAAGGCCGGTCTTGGTTTCCCAAAGAGAGGGGTCTAAATGTACCATAGAGTTAACAAACGTCGGCCAGCTGTACTACTCACACTTTTTCCGGCCTTATTTCTTCGGGTCTACATGGCATACGGGTAAAACTACGAATGATACAACAGATGTCCTTTTTTATCACATGCGCATACTTCTGTTGGCTTCGGTTACCGTGTTAGATTAATCCGAACGCGTTGAAGTAAATACAAGATGTACGCGGACGTAAGATTTGGGATAGTGGTCACGAATGTTCTCTAGTAAGCCGTGAGAATGCTCTGAGCTGGAAAATCCGGCTTTCAATTCCTCCTAGTGCTTTCGTTGAACTATTTTATCATATTGCTGCTAACTCTAACTAGTGCAGAAGTGGATCGCCGTCTTTTTTAGTTTGTCTTTTTCATAAAACATTTCGTTGTTGCTACCTGTGACTTTTGTTTGCGTGATCAGATTCAGCTGTATCCACCGTATCTACTAAGCTGGGTGTTATCAAGTCATGCACCGGTTATTTACTTTTAATTGTCACAAGATAAGTCCATATGATCGGCGATCTGTTTAATAAGATTTTGTTTGTGACAGAATGCTTGTGTCTTGAATGCCATTTACTCGGAAACAGCGAAGCCGGCCACCGTGGGGTTTCACTTTGCGAGTGCACACTATGAACCATTATATTTTTAAAGGTATCAGAGTATTTCTTCTCCTTTCCATATTTGCTGGATGTCTCCCTGATAGCAGCTGTTACTGACTCAACCTCACTGGACCTAAACTGTATTGTGGAGGGATCTCAAATACCAACCGATTCGGTTCCCGTTTCGGTTGTCACCATCGAATCCTGTCTGACAAGCAGTGGGACCTCATCATCGTTTGTTGGACCCTCCCTGAACCGAGAAATATCACCGAAAGCTTCAGTTATTGCCGGTGCTTCACCCTTATCAAGTCCTGTGACCCTGGACTTACCGAGTGCAAGTAGGTTTCTGCAGTTTTCAGTCGACAGTTTGATTTGGTTACCTGCCGATTATAAATTGACTCGCCATATGCCGTTAATTAATGCGCCCCGTTATTTGTGATTTGACTATCCACATGTGTGGACTTTTCAACAATGAGCTGACCTAATCGCTTCGACTGTCAGACAGCGCACTTGTTACATGACAACAGCTGCTTTGAAGCACATGGGGTTACTCGCGACATTGCAGCTATGAGTCAGAGGTGTTTCTACCCCATTGACGTGTCATTTATTTTATCAGCGGTACATTGTCTGTGTAGTGTAGGCCTGCGAACCGTGATACCTCACAGCTGCTTCACAAGAAAATTATTCGTTTTTCGGGTAACAAATTCACTCTTTTTACACATCAGTCATGCCCATCGTAGTGTTCATGGACAGCAGCAAGTCAATTATGAAAAGAAACCATCCCTAATTTAGAGGTGAACGGGAAAAATGCGGGGCTATTGGGGTAAGCTCCATTTTCTCAGAAACTTATCGATTTCTTGAAATGTTGTAGAAGAATATTTTATAACTTTTGAATTTCGTTCTCACCACATTTTTCTCAACTTCTCAGTGCTTGGTGAACTGACCTTTTACCGAAAAATTTCCTACGGCTCAGCTCAAGGTCTTAGATTACCTATGAGTACTGAAGCCTCCCACTTATATTTTGTATCTGGTTTAGGTGCTAATACAGAAGGGTCATGTCTTGTCTTGGTTGAGTTCGGACCATTGCGATTCGCGTGCATTAATACTCATATTTCGTGGTGTCCTTCGTTGTCCTTTTTCGGCTTATCCTACAGCCATAACGAGAATTCATTTAGTAACTTCCATATGTAAACACCTTCCTTCATCATCAAGGTGCTCACACATTGCACCCAAACGACCGAGTTCTACAGACAGTCCCATCAAACAGCGCCAGTGAAACCAACTAGTCGCCATTTCTCATAACTATTTAAGTCAGAGAGTTTGTAACCAACTTCACCTGGGGCCATTTCGGGCAACTTTCATCCGTTCACTTCACCTTGCAGCGATCCGTTGTGGCATCGACAATTAGTTGGCATCTTCAGTACACTATCTGAAAAACGAGGTTCATAATCTTATACTGAAAGAGTGACTTCTTACGACGTACACTGCTAAGTGTCTGCTTCCTAACGGTAACTATTCTTTTCTAACTTGAGGGAATTCGCCTCCCCTATTTGTATTCTGTATTTTTGCTAAGCATCTTGGCATTCAATCACGAGATAATTTGCTATTGAGCTAATTCGTAACTTATCATTGTGATGCAGATAACCATTCTTGTTATGTTCCATTCACGTGGCTGAGTTCACTTCTGATTTAACTTACTCCTTTCGGAACCGGTTGATTTTGTTAAACGCGACTACGTTCGCGAACCGTTGGCTTTTGCTCAGTGTGAATTTTTATGTATTCGTTTAATAGTGGCGTAGATATTCATCCAGACTTGTTTACAATTTGAGGAATCGAGTTTGTCTTTTCGTTCCCCATTCTTCAATATGCTTCAGTGTATGCAGCTGAACGCGATGGTAAGCGAATTACGTTCTCTACCGTCATCGACTACATTTCGCATCCGCGGAGTAACACCACCCACACGACCGCCATGTTTTTTCCATATGGTATTTAGGTGGTCATGTATGACTGGGTTGACATGAGTCGTTGCCCGAACCATTTTTTCACATCGGGTGTCATGTGGGCTACTCCTCTTATCGGGTGACTTCGTTGCATCGGACTGAGTAAGATGACTGTTTTCTCCTTTGAGTGTGGGTAGTTTGGAAGACAACGTATTCTACATATGTGCTGGGTTCTCTTTTACCGTCGTGTTGGCTGCCGGCACATTGCGTCAAACACATTCGCCCGTCTACAACCAATTCAAACATTTCTGTTTACGCACTCGACCTGTGATTGACAAAGCGACAGGAGGTTGAACTTGTGTACGCTTTCACCGACAGTGAACAAAATTCGGAAACAAATGCGAAAAGCCTTAAAGTTGTATTTTGATCGAAGACCAACTGCGAAACGGTCAGGTTTGACTTTCAGGCAGTCGGGCTTCATGAATGACGAGGAGTATGGCTGCCAGCCAAGAACACCCACAATAGAAGGGGTCACTTCTGAATAACCCGGTGACGTCAAGGGAGCCCTAAGAGGCACACTAAAGCTCGTCTCAAGCAGTGTAATTCTAAAAACGTCGATATCTTATGTAGCTTGTGTATTCACACTTCTAAAGGTGTTGTTAGATTACTGAAAAGTAATAAATATTAAAAACATCTTTCCATTATCGCAATCCAAAGTTTTCTCATTAAAGTCTAAAAATTAAGAAGAAATGTTGAAAGAACCAAGTGTTAATTATTTAACCTGTTTTGCTTAAGGTGTGCCGCCCTAGTCACAGATTTATACCCGTATATATACAAGTTGTAGAGGTGGATGTCAGTGGCTACAAAGCTAACTACTAAACGCCTAGTTGTGAGTCCGAGTTCCAGCACTTACTCGCTATTGGCAGTCTAACGAACCATGTGCCTGCAAGACCCTTGTGTTTCAAAATCTAAGTACTTTACTTCAACGTTTTCCTAATGTGTTCTTTGCACATCATGTGATGCGCGTTCATCTGATGAATGAACTCAAATTCAACTGCCGGCTAGTTTGACCACAGTCTCAGGTTGATTTTCCCAGAAATTTCAACTTCCTACAAGTTTCGTGAACTCTGTGCTAATCACATCTTTGGCTACACCGAGAGATTACTCTTTTGTGTCGACTCGTCTTCATTACGATTAATTCTTTTTTTTTGATCGGTAATCGCCTACCTGCAGGGCTACATTCTCTTAGTTTGAGCATTAACATAACTTTTCCCGGCATTCGCTGACAGGCTCTTGGGTTTGCTTCTAATTAACTATGATAACTGTGATGACTACTACTACTACTACTACTACTACACACAACCTATCTCGTGCCCAACAGTTTTTGTTGTCATATGTATGCATACCGACTTGTACCTTTTGTGCCCGTTTTTACTTCTGGTGTTTCTCAGTAGTACAATTAGTTTCCTTTCCAGTCTGATTTCTTCCTCTGCTTACTGTTACTTTATTACAGATGTTGAGGAACCCTTTGACCAATCTTGTATGGTAGTCGAGCCTTCTGTGGCATCACCGAAAAGTGCCAAATCTGTTCAGCACTCCGGAATGTCTTCTTTTTACAAGGTTGGTTTGCATTTTCCTCTCATTCTTACCCTTCTCTTTATATATTAAATGGTAATATGGCTTGGTTTTCTTAATTTAAAGCTGTTAGACAAAGAAACACCTGTTCCACATGGTTTATTCGAGCATGTTCTGCATGCAGAACTTATGAGGACATGAGACACAGCTATATATGCGTTGATTGGAGCGTTGATAGGAGCCTTGGGCCTGACCAAAAGGTACTGTGGCTCGGGCCGCCACTCACTTCAACAGTGACGTAGAACATCTTAGAAGAAAACGTTACTAAGAAGGTTGAAAATTAGTAAAAGAAGATTAGGCGGAAGAACTAGAAATGGTATGGATGCAGGTACGCCATTGACTGCGACACACCGCCATCTCAGATAGCGTCTCTAATCAGCGATTTGAGTGATCACGAGGACCCCCTCCAGGCAGGCAACACCAACCCACTTTGCTCAGTGGAGCAG
>JTDE01003370.1:0-32828 GCA_014338405.1 Paragonimus skrjabini miyazakii | reverse complement strand
ACTCAACAACATACCGTTAGTCGAAGTTAGTAATTATGTGGACGGTTATCACTAACACTGCATCTGGAAAATCAAAACAGTTGGTAGCATTCTATACATCACTCGTTACCTTTGGTTCTAGTGAGGAGTTCGATAAGCAGAGCGATGAACTATCACAGTCTGTGTAATTTGCCGGATCAACCCTATTCTGTGTGTTTGGAAAGCAATGATAATCTACCTTGCTTTACTTTGGTAACCCCTGCTATCTTTTAATCTACCTTCTTCCACTTCCTTCTGCACTTATTCATGTCTTAACCAGATCTTAGTCTAACAGTTAAGCTTGATCCTCGCCTTTCCAGTTTTCAGCATCTACATTAATGTGACCATCAACTTTCACAATGTAACCTTTGATCGGTATTTCTTAAGATTTTCACACCAATACCAACATCCGAACAGAAATCCGGCGTCTTTGACCGCGAAACACCTAATCACATCAGGTCATGTAGTTGACCCTACCACTTCGTTCATGGTCCTATTGCACAACCGCGACCTTAGTTTGTTGGCGTTCTCCAAGGCGATGTTGATCAAACTTCACGCTCCGGCCGTCTGTTAGCAAAAGGCGTTGATGCAAACAATTTCGTTACTGTGGCAGTTAACCCTGACTGTATTCATGTGATGTTCGTTCATTTCATTGCTTTGTCGCTACGCGCTTAACCAAATGTTTTATGGGGTCGACTGTTGAGAATAAACGAAATGCTTGCATCTCACAATGTATATCTTCTCGCCGTCTTGTTGGGCTGGATAAAGAGAACTCAATGTTTCAAAAATACCAACGTTGAAATAATGCTACTGTGTTTAGAACGTCGCTGATTCGCTAATAGCAAACGTACTACCTTTGCTTGTTGTTACCTAGTCCAACAACCATAAATAGCTTATACCGTTTTCATTGCAGTAACTGATGAAGAGCGAAAGACATATCCTTGTTACGCTCTACTACTCGCTTTTTTCAAACCGAAACAAACAGTTTCTGACAGATGGCAATTTGTTACAGTTATCAACGTCAAAAGCTGTTAAAATATAAGACTGTGTGATACTAATCTGAGTGAGAAAAAACAGCACACGTCAATTCAACACCACCACTGACCAATTTTTTCAAGACCACATGAGATGTGAGGCGTTGTAAACAAGCCTAACGCCAATCGGTATATATCTTACGAAAGACGCAACTTGCAACCTGAAGCGTCCACCGCTAGCTCTACTCCTTTTTGTAAGCGTTAACCCGTCTACATTTGTGACATTCACTAATGTATGTTGCTTGTACTGATTCTACAAGCAAATCAAACCGCCAGTGTGCAGAACTGCTTTCCTGTAGAATCTATGGAAACATGGAGAGAAGATGAATGCTTGCTAAATGCCGAACACATCATGTTACTACTCAAAAATGCAGTTACCCGGAACTCACTTGAGCAGTTTGGTTGAATTCGACCTGACGACAGGAATAGCTTATTTCACAAGCGGAGATGCATCCGTCTAGTGTTGATAAATTGTAGGCAACCGGAGTCAAGTAAAATATCATGTAATCCAATTTAACCCATCGAAAATACTGACTTGCGCACAATATACCGGTCACTGGACTTGTCAACACTCTCTTGCATAAATTAAAAGTCTGACTAGACATCTGTAACACTTGTAATGTTAGACACCATCCGTGCATTAACAGGAAAATACAAATCATTAAGTAACGCATCGTTGACCATTAAGCGTCAGCGGATTCTGTGCCAATATACATGAGTTTATATGTGTAAAATGAGCTGACGGGTTCATCTGATTGGCTGTTTTCTCATGAAGATGAAAAGATTTCCAGTGTGGGAACACGCAACCGATTGATCGAATGAGAGGAAACAGGTTTGGGCGGATTTACACGCGAATGGTGAGTTATTTCTTAACCCTCTTTTTAAAATAGGAGACATTCATATTTTTTTTAATAAACAGAATTTTGTGTTTCGTTAGGAAGCAGAAACCTGCTTGAAACACCTTATCCATATGAGCCATTCGGATAGAATCCTATGATATAACTTACGATAGGGAAACATTATACATTCTAGCCGCTCATGCACGTATGAGTATCATGAGAACAAAAAGTACGAATTCTAAACCAAATGGTTGAAAGCTGATATTGATTAGAAAAGTAAGCGTCACGACGACAGACTGATATTCAGATGTTTCTGAGCAAAACGATCAAGATGACCATGGCTGGAGACAAGGCTTCAACACACTCGAGAGTTGTGGTAGATTATCAAGCCGAGGGTACGAGTATCCGTACACTTGGTGAACTACTTCAAGGCGGTAGGATGTACGTCTAAAAGCCTACAGCGAGCGGATCAGACACAGCCTGGGCGACCGGATGAGTAACCGTCCGACTGAATCGGACCAACGGGCGAGACATGGCAAACAAAATGGGATGGACGACCAGATCAGAGGAATGTGTCGACCCGTTCGTGGAATACGGTCAAAACCCACAATGGATAAATTACGGACATCACGGGCGATCGGAAGAGCCCTTGTTCAACGAGATCGGACCAACGGACGAAGAATTGCAGGCGGAAAACTCCCCGATAGAAGGCGTCGATCACACATATACATCGGTTAGAAGTGCACACGACCTGCGAGCAGAAACCGGAGGATGTTGTGGACCGGAAATCTGGTTCATAAACGCAAACACGCGTGTAGCATCGTAACTAGCGAGCTGGACAATAAAGATTATGCTTTACTGGACGTCTTTTCGCTAAGGAATGTGTAAACTTCTCACCTCCTTCAGGATCGCAAAAGACGCCACTCAGTTGACATTGACCTGAACCGCTTCGTGCTATTAATTACCCGGGATCTTATATATGAAATTGGCAAATTTTCACCTTTGAGAAAGCTATCTTTATACAACCCCCCACTGAAAATTTCACGTTGATGAAAAATCTGTAAAACTTGCACGTATTACATCAACGCTTGTTTTGAATCCAAAACCGACCAGTTTGCTTCCACTCATGGGTTAAATAAGACGATTTGTTCGTTCCGCAAGCCTAGAAATTCTTTTGCACTAGCAGAACATAAATAACACATTAAGCGAGAGCCAACTGGCCGCAGGATGTAATATCACAACGCTTATTGAGTAACGTTTGGTCTACATGAGCCGTCTTTTCATTCTTCACAATATATCTACTAACCACAGATCTCAGTGGTTTCGAGCGATAGTTTACGGTCCTGATGAACACTCATAAATAAATAAAAAGTAAATGGTCAAAAGCCTTTTTGATCAGCTGTTTCACGGCAAACTGCACTGACTCAAAAACAACTGACTGTCTTGCTTTGTTCTTCCTGGGTTTAACAATGAGCATAGCACATAATAGCGACCAATTCGCACATGTAACTAATTTAAGTAGAACGTGCGGGTTTGTTTTCCTATTAGTAACACATTCACTATAGCCGAACGTACGAATTGCATTCAGGTTACAACTTGTATTTTCTGATATTGTTGTAATCGCAAAAGACGCTTGGCCTACTAATTCGTTTGTAGCACGAATCTCGTAGAGGTTATGTTAAACTTTTTATTGGCATCAACAATACGTTCATTTTTTTCATTGGGCCACATCGTGAAACAATTTCACTGTTTAATTTGTTAGAGACTGTCATGTGGAAAACACTATACCAAACAAAATTTGTTTTTCTGTTGGAAAATCAGATCAATTGCAACAAATTAAACACAGACACTTTATTCCTTGAATGAGTTAGTAACATAATCAATAAAATGATTGTAGGCAACGTAACTGTTGACAGGTATTATCCCCGGATAGTGCGCCGGACAGATTGTGCACAGGGAATCACTAATTGTCCTCTCGAGCTTCATCCGAAGATGGAAATCAGATAATGAAATCTAGTCCTAGTATTCTCAGCACCAAGCATCGTTCCATCCATCATCATTTTCGGCAATCTTCTGGACATTCAACCAACAACTCTTATTGTGTACTTCTAACTGGTGAATCGAACACTTAAAACTGTGCAAATTATTACTGTACAACTATATACTCTGGTGCCACACACATTTTAGATTATCGCTGTGCTCGGCGGGAGTAACCAAATGAGTACACACAACAACAGTTTGTAGATCTCCGTATTTTGTCATGATGACGAGGTAAAGAAAAAGATCCCGAGAGGTCTGGCAAATCTACTGTTTATATGTTAGACAGCCTATAAAAATTAGGTAGTATGTGCCTAAATACAAGTAGGGTTACTGACAGTGTATAAACGTCATTCAGCTTGGTTGAAAACTGGTTTCACAAAGTGGACTTACTGGCAAGTGCGGTCAACTCAGCGGTATGAAACCGATTTGCTAACTGAAGGAAACCATTTCTGATCGTTCACAGCAACGTTACCAAACACTTTTACCTCAGTGTACTTCTTTGCGCTCAGATCCTCACCTAATATGTATACGATAAAATTTTAAACCATTCATTCGTGGATGAAATGACTGCTTTCTTTAGGGCAGAATCCAATCAGTTGAAAACTGATTACTCTCTTCAATGCATTAATTGATTCAAATTAGTTAGAATGGAACGAATATCTTCGCTCGTAAGGTAGAAGGTATTCAGTTGAATCGTTCCTGACGACTGAAAATGATTCACTCAATAACTCGTAATCAGCAATCCCACCAACGCTGATTCAGACAGCGATCTTCCATGTCCGTGTGAACCCCATAAAAAGTGACCGAAATAGCGGGAATTACAATAAAAACGCCTGTCACTCTTAACGCGACGTAAACGAAAAGTCAAATTTTCCAGCAGAAAAGGGGTTTATAATGGAGCAACCGAAAACACTTCGCGGAATGGTCACCCGTCACCAGGAGATGAGCTCGAATCAATCAGGTGCACATGAAGGTGAAAAAATGTCAAATAGTGCTGAATAGTAAGGTTTTGTGAAAGCGTAATCTTAGTTATAAGAAAAACAGAAAACAGTCACAGTTTGTACGAGCAGTCACGATACAAAATTCATCATAAACGCGGTTGGCGGCATCCGAAACGGATTAGCCTGTTACCGTGGCATGCGCTGCGTTACTTGCGGTCCCACTCACACGCCACGTATCCGGTATAAACCCGAAAGAATAAGACCAGTAGGTGTGTGAGTGAGGCCTTTGTGTCAAGTCGGCCAGCGCTGGTTAGCCAACTGTATGGCCTGCAGGAAAAAGAAGCCCTTATCTTTCTGATAATAAACAGAGAGAGAGAGGCTACAATGGCAAGATCTGAATTGTGAAGATACGTAAAATGTAATACAAAAAGCATTTCAATATAGAAGTGTGTGTTATTGCATTCCAGAGAGGATAAGAATGGAAGCAAAATTCAAATTTGACAGGCAAACGATTCATCATACAATACACCAACAAAGCTGAAAAAGAGAATGAGTAGAATACTGTAGTCACCTAAATTTCTGAAAACAGAAGAGAATTAGTTGCCAAACGACCATGGTCTTGGTCGATGCAATAATTAACAAAAATAGAATGGATATACTGCTATGACTTACCTGAGCCTAACATACTCGTTATATCATTACCGACGGTGTACTATGAGTACGCTTTCGACCTACTAAGTCAGGGTGGGCATCGCATTCGCGGCCGCACACATCACAACGCCATATAGACGTGTCACCACGATTTATGGCACCGATGGTTCCATTGCGTACCGCGCGCTTTCGTTCTCAGCTGCTCAACAACTGCTCGCTGAACTCTCGGACGCCCGTCTGAGTCGTATTTCTCCAGGCCGTTCAGTTCAACGCTAAATCTTCCGAATACCTACAATCGATTTTACAACATGAAAGGCTTACCTGCACAGTACCCTGGTATCTCCGCTTTTCCAGATGCACACACACACGGAGCACGGCTCGAGAAGGGCTTGTTTTACAGTCTTGAACTGCACGTTCAGCCACACCATTTGACGCAGAGCGGTATGGTACAGACTTTGTGTTTTGTGCGCAACTGCTATGCAGAAACTGTTGACACTCTTCACTGGTGAAATGAATCCGACTGTCAGCACAAATTTTCTCAAGTATTCCGAATGTCGCAAACGAAAGTCACATTCTGGTTATCGTGGACTGTGAATCAGCACGCGCGACGGGATAGGTATTGATCCATTTAGGGTGGGCATCAATTATAAGCGCATACATCAGACCATCAATCGAGCCAAAACAATCCACGTGTAATCGTTGTCATGGTCTCTCCGGCCAACGCCAGGGATGTGTTGGTCCGGGGGGATTATTTCGTCGATATTTCTGGAATACATTACATGACTTCAGAAACTGTTCACTATGTAAACTAATATTCGGCCAACAGCGGTAACCCCTCGCAATGGTCTTCGTTCTTGTTACTCCAGGATGGGCATCGTGCAATTCTTCGTGAAGATGTCGTCGCACCCTGTGTGACGGAATTGTTCGAGTTCTAGAAAATATAACCAGCGTGCGAACTTAATCCATTCTTCCTAACCATGAATGGTTTCCACTCAGGAATAACTTCCGCAGGCCACCCGATTGTCAGGAAATGTTCTACCTTCGTCAGCGCTGGATCGTGATCTGTTGACCGCTTTATCTGCTCACTCTGAATCGATGTTTTGTCCAAGTGCTGCATGAGATTGGTCAATTCGGATGGTTCATTAGTTGTTGTCGTCGGGCTGGATAGAGGAAGACGACTCAGAGCATCAGTCAGTGTTGCTGACTCCAGTGACGTAACGAAGTTTGTAGCGGTAGGCGCTTAGAAGTAACGCCCGTCTGTACCTTCTGGGAGAAGACGCATGCTGAATTCCCTTCCCCTCTCCCAGTAATGCCGATAACGACTTGTGTTTAGCGTGGATTTCAAAATACAGTCCCCAGACGCATTGATTAATGCGTTTGACCCCGAAAATCATAACCAAGGCCTTCTGGTCTAATTGGGAATAGCTTTTCTCAGATGACTGTAAAGTTCACGAGGAAAAGGTGATTGATCTGACAGAACAGTTCTCCGTTCGACGGTCAAGTACTGGTCCAATCCCCCGTGGCGACGCATCGCACTGCAATATTAGTGGTTTGCGTGGTTCGGTACGTGAAGAAGCGCTCAATTTCTTTTTTGCGCTAACAAAGGCCTGATGCTACATCATGCTCTTAACCTTAGATTTATTTTTGTGTAACGACGCGTACAGAGGTGAAAGTATTGTGGAAGCATGTGGCAGGAAACGGCGGTAGTGTGACAACATTATCGAAAATGTGCATAGCCAAGCTTCGTTTCCAAGTTCTGATACATCAATAATGGTTTGCAATTTGTTATCCAACAAGTGCAGACCGTTTTTGCCAAGTCCGTATCTGAAATAGCCAACGGAGTCGGCGAATAGTTCACAGTTCGACCTCTCCAGCTTCAATACGACTTGCTGAAGACGGTCAAGCACATCGACCAATGTGTGTAAATGTTCGGATGCTGTGGGTCCAGTGATAAGGCTGTCATCTAAGTATGCACAATTTAATGGAACATCTTTTACTAATTTGTCTATAATCTTTTAGAAAAATTGTCTATTCTTTTTCAAGGTTGTCTCGTTGTTTGTTTTGCAGCCAAATGGATTCGTTGTCTGGGCCGGCAGTTCCAAGTTAATAACTTCATTCCAAAGCGGATTTCACGAGTTAGAGATATAACGGATAGTTCTCATCGTTATCACGTGACCGGGATTGTTTTGTATTCCTCACGGTGAGTAGTTGTAGCAAAACCTTTTTGTTACTATTTCGCTTAATCACCTCTATTGTCACAGCAGTTTCAAATACTGCAGTTTTGCCTTGATTAATCTAAACTTCTCGCCTTGCAACCACCAATGAGACAAGTGTTCTTTGAGTCCGTACTCACACTGTAGATATTCAACACTTTTGAGCGCTGCTGAGGACGTTCCCCAGTGTGTTCGCAACTCTGATAGCGCTTGTACCGTCCACGGAATATTATATTTTTCTACGGTGTTCAGACTACTGGAACGAAGTGTGGTTATCAGTTAGGCACAGTTTATGCTTTGAGAATTTAAAACATCAAGCTCATCTGAAGACTACATTAACGTATAGCTGTCAATGAACGAGTGGAATGTTTCAAAACCCAATGATGAGAGAAATACGTTCAAATAACGTTTTCCTGGTAAAGTCTGGGGGAATACCGTAATGAATGCTTTATTTCCGCAAAACTTCCCTAAATAGGACTCTCAACAAATTCTGACGTGAGGTCATGCTGAGTCAGCTGTTAGAAATCAACTGATTCCTGAAAGCAGTGATTAAGACGGGCGAGATAACAAGCATTACTTGAGCGAAGAGAACAACTCTCTAGCCAGATTAGCTCAGTGATATGAAGAGACAGACAGGTTACAATGGGTAAATCAAATTTTTTAACCTCAATTCAACCAGCTTGTGTATGCTAGCCGGTAGGTACAACTGAAAATTGCCCGAAAGTTTCATGCACACCAACCACATTTGTTTGTCATGAGGTACGGTAGTTAAGTTGGTGACAGTTGTTGCGTGCCATATACCACAGTTTCGTCGATTCGTTCGTCAAGTAACCACGACTTCAAACACCATATGATAGCTCAGTTTCAATTGGACTGGTGATATTGCATGCATTTACCATTCAGTGCCCACTCTCTTCTAGCTTCATATGGACTAGAAAATCAATGATTGGGGAAACGAATGATTTTTGTTGAATAAGTTGTTTACTGGCCGGCTTTACTGTAAGCTATTTAACTCCTTGAATTCGAACTCTGACATGCTTTCTGTCTACTAACTTTTCTGTTTCAGGTAACGTTTCTAGTGACCCACTTGTTGGAGCATACAAGTTATAGTGAAATAAAGGAACTCCACCTCAATCCATGTTACCAAAACTAAACGAGGGATTCAGTTAAATTTGGATGATATTCTGTAGAGAATTATGAAGCCTCGGGTTCCTTTGTAACACTAGACTATTACGTTAATTTGACGCCTAATGCAGTATAAATGCAATCCACAAGAGATCAATACTTTCACACCACTGATACAGCAAAATTTTGCTTCACTAGCATTTCGTGAATAGTTTGTTACACAAAAATATCAGTTTGATACCCAGCACATACTATTTGCTTGTTCTTATCTCAGTAGCCTTTCGTTTCAAGCTAATAATTCCAGTGTCTCACAACTGTTAAGCACACCATGTATGGTCTGTGAACTGAGTTGGCTGCTGTACTTATACGATATCTGTCGGCTCTTCGGTACTTTTTCACCGAATACATCTCGCTTGGTTCCGAATGATTCTCTGTGGCATATTGAAGTACTCAGGCCCGACTCGTCTACAATATTTTCTCAAACGAGCATAGTCTATTTGCTTTAGACAATTCAACAGCTATAGCTTTAGAAGGCGTCGTTGGTTATGTCAAAATCAAACTTCTTTTTTATAGGATGGTACATAATCTGACACTTTCTTTTAATCCGTTTTCACTTATGGCTTCGGTGCATGGTGAATAGAAATTCTACAAATTTTTCTCTGACTGGTAGCTTACGTATTCGTAAGCACCTCTGTTTTAGTAGCAAGGTTTAGTAGAAAAACGCTCCAATGCACTTCCAATTGTCGAAACCCAGCTTTTTTGGCAATCCGGAACGATTTCTGTCCACCAAACAGATGGGATGTTTCATCGTTGATGAAGTACCCACACGCGGTTGGAACTGGTAGATTTAATGCACGTTTTAGTATGCCGTCCGCTCGTGAGTCGCGAAATAATATCCCCCTCCAGCGTTCTGCCCTTCTCATGCGTAAGCGGTTGAATGTAGAATACTGTTGTGAGCATCATCACTGACAATATGATAGCAAACTTGTTCAGATGCGTTTGAGCCAATTGCATGCAATTATGAGTTAAATATTGTAAACGCTTATCTGACAACGACAATAAAGTGCATATCAAATCAGGCGAATTAATACATTTTCAGAGCAGGATTACTAGAAACTATATTTCAGACCTTAGTCCAAGTGCGACACCGAACTTTTCCCATGAACAAACGGATTTGCTCACTATCACCTGAAACTACAAAGAAAATTACTGTCAGTGTTTTTTTCTCAATGTCTACCTTTATCTTTACTCTCCCAACTGCGAGTTTTGCATTCTTCGCAACATTCAAATAACGTTGCATAAGATGTCCTTGTGAATAATTCTTACACCAATTTTTAGTTAGGTTTTACAGATTATAGGAGAAAGATACGCATGTATTCATAGAGTTGTAAGAAAGTCTCACGTTGATCTTGATACAAACAGAAAACATAAACTAGTCAATGTCTGATTAGGGAGTCAGTTGTTCAAACAGCTGAAGTTGAAACAGGTCTGGTAAGGGATTACTACTACAAAACAGTCTGTCTGACAACGATGCAACCTTACTGGTTATATAACCAAAGCAACAAGAAATCGGAAACAACCTCTATTTTTTCTTCTAGTACAACCGGTTATTTTACCCAGAACCTCAATTTTTTCTTTGTAGTAAGGTACTCAGTTGACCTACAATACACGCGATCGATTAGAAAGCAAAGTCAAGATCTTTATATCTCGCACTATTCGTGATCTAATATCACTGAATAGTACAAAATGCAAAAGTCAAATACAGATCACATCGAAAAACAACTATCCTGTACTAACACGACTAAAATAAAAAGTATTCAGCCACCGTCTTTGATGTTTTTCATAATCTAGAGAGTGTGTTCCCTTAACCATAACATCGTTGCTGTTGATTTTGCAGGGGAATTCTAAAATATCTTTTAATGCGTTAAATTAGTTTATAATGGATGGCCTGCTATGCTTTGGCATATTTCAATTTCCAAATTAAAGTACAGTGGTGAATAAACGTATACTCAGATACAACCAACTGGTTGCATTGAATTTGTTGACCATAATCGGATAAACAAACGTAGTGGGGTTCAAATTTTGTGTTATTTCTTCATTTGCTTCCATCATTGTTGCTTTTCACCTTGCCATTTTTGCCGAGCTCTATTCAATTTATGTAATATTGTAGTTGTTGATTGTAGAGTTTCAACTGGTTTGAAGTACACATATCTCAGATACCCTCTCGCCTTCATGATGTGATGGATGACGAAGACAGATGTTTGATTATTCCAACACTCAGTGGAATACCTTCATACGATGATGAGATTTGTCCAAAGCCCACAGCGGATGGCCTGCGGACAACTTAAGGACCAACCGAATCACCACCCAGCGAAGTCTGATCAACGAGTGAGAAATGGCAAACAAACGTCCATCAAATAAATCTTCAGCCATACACACAAACCAGGCGGAAATGCACACGACATGTAAGTGGATACCGTCGCTGTGTTGTGGACTGGAATTGCGATGAATAAACGCGGTGCGCACGAGGCGTCAGAACGTATGAGTTGGAAAATAAAGATCTTGGTTTACTGGATGACTTTTTTTACAATGAAAGGTGTCGAGTTCTGTTTTAGATGACCTATTCCAACCATCTTAAAAACACTCGGTGAACCACGCAGGTGGAAGCCTGTGTCAGACAGACTCCATAATTCAGTCGACGGGCTTTTGTTTCTTATCATTGGGGCTCAACAGACAGCGATCCCCGAATGTTCGCAAAGATTTCTCAAAATGATCTCATCAATCGCTGACTTTAATTCGAGAGTACGAAACACACACACGTGTCCCATCCCAACTGCATGTATAAGAAGCAATTGGAAATGGCGGCGATAAGGACTGATAAAGTCGCTGGCTCCGAACTGATAGTGAACTCCGAGTTCCGGTCTGTTATTGTCTGATGTGGACACGATGTGTAAACCCATTTATGGAGTGACTATTGCAGTAGAGTTGAGCGAGCGTAACATACTACTCGAACAACTGCTATTCAGTAGTAGGATCGGAGCATATATTTTGACATGCTACAAGCCGCAGAAAAAGTGCAGGAGGGAAAATCAGAGTGCAGTATCACCTATAGGAGTCCCTGCTACTTGATGGAACTGAGCACTGACGTCTGCGGCGGCCGAGACGGTCTGAGGCTGAATACCGCGTGCAAATGAGTGGTTTTGTTTCAGGTTTTGTTTCAATGCTTAACCCCTGTATTGCTTGGTCGAATAAACAACCCTTGCGCCATCCGCGTTCTCGGATCACAACACTATGACTTCGCTCACAACGATGCGTTCTGTAAGGCACCACCTCATCCCTGGTTTAGTCTTGACGTCGATCGTTGACTGACATGATACACTTGTTCAAGGATACAACCTGATTTTAGTGTGATAAACAAGCAGATATTTTTTTCCGTAAACACATAACAGACGTGTCCCTTACATACTGCCTATGATAAGTTGAATAGTTCCAGCATATGCCGTGAAGTAGTCGATGCAAACTGATATATGTGAGCTAGCTGCCTTCTCTGTTCACATGTACAAACAGCAGGGCCAAATGTTTGCGTATACAATGTAGCTGGTTATCTTGTGTAATTATTTTCTCGCTGAACTGTGCCCTCAGTAGAAATAAGAGGCTTGGCTTCTTCGCTTACACTGTCTCATAACTGGTCAATTCCAAGATTATTTATTAAGGAAACACTGCATAACATTGTTAGTCACATAAAGCACGTGTACATAATCCACAAAATAAATAACGAAACCTGAACATTTTTAATATAACTGACTGAAGTAAACATTGTCATACTCCATTTTGATAGTATTTTTCCCCTAATATTACTTTAGACAATATAACAATAAGGTTCACTTTCTTCTTACGTAAAGTTTCAATTTAGTTAGACCCTCCTAAGCTACTGTGTACACAGATGAGCCTCCTTAGCGTATTCAATGTTACAAGATACCACGACTGATTTCACATTTCTTGCCGGGTTTTCCGTTAACTTGTCACCAACTACTTAGTAAACTGCGAGGCACTGAATAACTTTTGTGTGAAGTTTCCAACAATTAAGAAGCTAACATTAAATAACAATAAATAATGGTTCCTTTTGTGAACTAGTATGCAAGTTTTGTTGTTGTTTTTTCACAAAAGATAACAACAACAATAGGTCATTGTTTAAGAAATATGCTAAATTCACACCAGCAACATTCGCGTACACACAATTCATTATCTTTGTATTCAACGTTTGTGCTACGCATTGTTTTCATCAGGAGATCATGTGTCCAACAGAAACGAAGAAACTTCCATCATTTACGTAGAGCACTGACAGTAGGCAGCAGGCAGGTTATAGGATCATACCCACTGTGGATAATAAAATCCATCCGGAAACAATGGGGTGTTTTTCTGCAGTACAATCTACTGAACAATTGTTAATTTCGTTTCTGAACTTAAAGTACATGAGCACATGAAATATTAAGCTGGATCAAAACTCCCCCAAAAAAATCCTGGAACAAAACGTGAGGAAAGAGGTTTGGTGATCGGCCACCGAGATCACCATCAAGGTTTAGAGAATCTAACATGATCAGGCTGTCACGCACACAGTATGTGATAAATTATACCACAAATATTCCAGCTTTTGCTACCGACATCAGTCTGACCTTGTTAGAACTTTAAACTCATATGAGAATCAGTAGCGCAAAAGCAGTTGGTGCGCTTACACTGATGAGCACGCTGCATGGGTTTATCAAATAAAACCCAATTATATCAGCAGGGTGCCGTGCAAACGTGTGGAAAAAGGAAAGAACAAAAATAATTGGTTTGAATCAACAGCCAAGAAAGTAAAACCAACTGCTGAACCAAAGTGGACGGCACTATCATAAGCACTAGAGATCTCTTCTTTGTGAAAAACGCAGAACAAAAGAAGTTAACAAACGAAACTCAACGATTTGCAAGACGACTCCCGAATGGTTACCGGAGAAACCTTCAGAACATTCTACATCTGATCAAGGTAACACCCGTGGTATGCACGGCAACAGCAGGAAGACATAGGAATCAAGCTGATAACAATTGTAAAATTCAAGTTGAATGCGGGCTAAGTCATCACTGTTAGGAATAAACATAGAAATCTGGGTAGAATAGCATTAGAAACAATAGGCACAAAAAATTAACGTCTCTGGAGCCATAACAGAAATGATTGACATCCTTCCGTGGATAATCTATCTACTACAGACGAGCCATGTGAAGCTAACAATCGTCTAACTGTCGGCAAATTTCTAGTAAATGGCGATATACCCTTTGAAATAATCAAAGATGGTGAGAATTCTGCTTACGTCGACTCTTTTATGGCATCCTCTATCAGTGCTGGGTAGAATGAATGTTACGGCATGACGCATGTTAAGTAGACATAATCCTACCTTAAAAATGAATTGGAGTGTGCTGAATGTAACACCTATCCAATGATCTCCATGGCAAATCTTTTGACCATGTTGTGTTCAGGTGGCTACATGTGCTTCGTAATCTAGTGTACAGGGCGTCCAACTGCAAAATCACGGCTATGATGTATATAGGCACTGATATTCCCGTCTGAAGCTGAAAACTATACCCGTTTCCGAATCATTAGTCTAATCAACCTGGAAATTCTAAGCCTGAGCTAACTGATATAACCTATCGAAGGTTATTAGGTAAAATAATACTGAGACCTTATCCTGATTTACAGTACAATACCTTTTTTGATGGAGATTAACTGAAAAGTCCATGGAATGCAATATGAGCGATAAGTTGTGCGTTATACTCCATTAGCATTGGCCAAAAATTCCTTAAAGCTTACTAGTGAGCAAAATGTCGCTCAAAATAGTCAGATGATTTTTTAAGGTCTCATCTTAGGGGGAAGTGCTATTCCTGCGAACATCGATTGAAGGTGACAGGAGGGTTACTGCGTCTCCTCTCAAGGCGGTCGGATGGTCTGGGCATGGCTCACAATTTATTGTGAACAAATGTTTCATAGAATAATTCAGTCTTGCCTAATCTTAGATCAGTGGCACGGTGGTTCACAAAGTTTCTTCAGGAAAACGTGGTCGCAGTTCAAGTCTCGGCCGTCGCAGGTACATGAACTGCTGACAAACTCTAACCGGGGCACAACTCGAGTCTAGTGATTATTTCGAAACAGACTAGCCGAAAAGTTTATGGGATTGCGATAGCCACAATCAGCTGCTAGTGATTTTTCATTCATAATAACCAAAAATTCCCTACTACTAACCAGTAATGCCAACCAGTAACGGAAGTATTTCCACGCATACTTTACATAATTCCCAAATAGGTGACGAATTAAAATTCACAAACATTCAACAAGACGGAAACCGACGACTCTCCTCAAAATATTCAACTCCCAGTACTCAATACCAACATAGTTGTTAATCACTTAAGTCAGTCATCAGAAAATAAGGATTTAGCTTCCCACGCAAACATCAGTTGTTGGTGGGTAGTTGCATCATGTAGTCGGTTAACAACGCCATATATCCCAGAGTAGAATCACAAAGAACAAAATTCCTCACCACAGACCGCCCCATTTTATTTGCGATTATTGATGAGTAATTTCAAACCGAGCGACTCCTATGCATTCATTCGGCTAATGACGTTCTAGACCTCATTCAAATGGAGCGCACAATATCAATACCGTTTGATCGAGTGGATTATTTGGTCTGCAATTGCCGAAATGAAATAGGAGTGCAATTGTATCATCCAAGTAAACACTCTAAATAGTCAAATTCAAGACAAACATAGATTGTGGTATGCGGCAGACCATATTTATTCACCCTAGACAATGGTGACGTTCAAAACTTGTTCCGTTTCTAGATTATTGTTCAGCCGGTTGGCGGTATATGGAATATGTGATCATGAGATATTGAAGGTCTCTAGGAAATCACCGTGTCATACCCAACAAGAAAGCATCTCGCACTCTCTCAAAAGACACGTCGGTCCGGTCCATATTTGATGGTATATGTCTCTAATTGCACCTTTGAGCATAATGTAAATAGACGTCATGCGATTGATCTGAAATACACTAAACACAAGGGTCCTGTTTTTGGTACATCCAGAAACCTTAGCGAAATAAATCCATCAAACTATTTTCGAGTCAGCCTTCTCACCTCAGCCATTAAGAATTACATCAATTTAGCTAGGACAATCGCATATGTTATCTGCATTCCTAAAATCGTTGCACAGTTCAACAATAAAGAGCAGTAAGACACGCTTGTGTGTGAAAAGTCTGGAGGTATCCACTCCTAAATCCGGGTATACCACATAAAGAGAAATTGCGATAGATTCGGTTGTCCAGCTATTATCCAACAAAGCCTGTCAACGGCTTAAGCATATCTTTTTTATTCATCGAAACTGGTATTCTGGTAACACTAGTCTTTGAACATTCTCTTCCCAGGTACAACTATTAGACTGATCTGGCCCAACACAGTGTACAGTGTGTTACAACACCTCCAGTTACTGAATGAAATCACCGATAACTTCAAACAAACTTGAAATGGTTCACTTTCTAACATCATGTTATTCTGGAGTGTATGGAATCCCGTCCTTCTAGTGACAAACGTACAATGACACTTCGATTACTGCGCACTCTAGAACAACCTCAAGTATGGTACTGTACTTGAATATCTGTCTGACTAGATGAATGTCGTCTGTATACACCAACCAGTTCGCGTCCTCCACAAATGTTTGACGATTGCACCAGCTGAAAGCTCTCGTCGAACACTCGGATTTGTACCCTATGTAGACGGCGCTAACCGTTTCAAAATTTTCTGGTCCCAGTTAAAGGTATTCTAACAGTCTTCCTCTTAACAAAAAGCGGCATCTATCAGCTCGTCCCTCAGTTCAGCGGAATCATGACTCCAAAACTTGCTGATCTCACGATGCCCATCATAAACCATCGCTCGGAACACAACAGAAACTATTGCTGTCTCTTCATCAACCGATGTATTTTTTCCTTGAAAACACTCTATCCAACGAATCCTAACTCAAAAGTTCTTGGTATCCCTGATCCAGTGAAACGCTTCCACTGTTGACCTGGGGGATACTAACATCATGGGCTCATGAACGGTCTTCGCTGCATGCGGCAGTTGTCTAGTTTTCATCCTGCGACCGCTGATCAAATGAGCTTCTGATATACCGTAAATGACCAGAATGCTTACCCTGACACTACATGTTGTTGGAAGAAATATATCTGTTAACTGAGACTGGCGCTCCGTGGCATATCTTAAATGGCTGCTTATTTGTTTAATGAGAAGAGTATTGACAAGATGGACCCGGTCTTTGTTGACGAAGATCTCAATTCAAGCTGAATATTGCGGCTTTACATTGCCTTCGAAGTGTGTGGCGTGCAATTCTATATCATGCAGTTCCCTGGAAGTGCTAGTCAATTCATTGACGGGCAAGGTTCGGGTGCTGGCGAGAGACAGCTTTCTGCTCCCCAACAGTGTTGATCCAAGTTTCATCTGGTGCTGCATGGAGGAAGAAGAGTTGGTACGTTGCTGCATTTGAAGGTATCCAATTAACATAACTTATGATATATAGATTAAGAAGTTCTGGCTTGTATATAATTGCATGAGAAACGCTCAGTATCGCTTAAGGAAAAGCAAATCGTGAGCTTGTAATTAAACTAGGGTAAACAATGTCGTCTAAAACAGCAGTCTCATGCATATATACATTACGCACAACTCATATCAGACTTCACTAACTTCGTTATCATAGGTGCTTGATGACAAGCAATACTCTCCAAGTATATCGGAATGATAGCACTCAAATTAATAACGTATGTGAGAGTTTGTATGAGCCTGAATAGTATCAGGATGTCAGACCAGCTGTGAAACATGAACCGATAAATTTACATCAAAACAATGTGAAAAGGCCGGAAAGTCAACAAAGGCAGCAGCAAGAAAAGATAATTATTTGAAATGCAATGTGTAATAGTCAGCATGTACCTTATTCGAATCCAAATCAACAGTGGATCAATTTTAAGTCATGTAGTAACAAACATTCTTGATTGACTTGTTGATTTCGAAACACTGAGTACCACAAATGCAGAAAAATGGTCACATTCAATCCATTTGTCACAGATCAAAATCTTCTTTTACACAATTCAATTTTGATTATGGGAAGTTGAGTTCCGATTTTCATTTCATTACTCTTGTCGTTAATTCTTTTCGTCTAACCAGTCGAATTAAATGAACCTATCTAGTTAATAATTCTACTGAACAGTCATTCACTGTGGACATTGGTAACATTGAATTGCATATTTGCTAAGATTTCATAAAGTGCCTAAAAGCGGTAGCTATAGAACATTCTGAGACTTCTGTCAAAGGTATCACTGAACATGCTTTAACGGTTCTTACTTCTTGTCAACTTACTCTTTGATTCTCACGCTAGCGTTGACAGCTGCCACATCTTGCTTATTGATCGTGAGCCATTGGTTGTTGATTTAAGATCTGTCAAACTTTTGTACAGTTCTATTTCATTGTTTTCGGACGTACATAAATCAAAAATGCACAACATACTTCTTCAATGTTTGGAAGATCCTGGTGGCATGCATATTAAACCGACTTCGTTCGAACTCAAAGGCAACTTCATTTTTGTGAACCGACGAAAAACTTCTTTTGGGTTACGTGAGCCCGTCGGAAAAGCCGTTAATCAATTTTTGGAAAAATATGTTGACGCCTCTGCATTCTTCGATTTGGGATGCACCCATTGTGGCTCCAATTGAAAGTGACGGTGAAACGTCTCAAATTGGCGGTTCAACAAATGACTCTTGCACAGAAGTTGGGCCACTGTTGAAACAGAGAACATTCTGCATTGATTTCACGATTAAAAATATTTTTTGAAGCTTGGTTTAAAAGACGCTTTGTCACAGATTCCACTCGGTGAGATTACCAGTACTCTGATGACCATTAATATTCACTTGGGACTGTTTCTTCATTATTTTCTGTCTTTTAATCTGAATGTATCACCTGTAATATTTCAAGATGTTATGAACACCACTACTGCCAATGTGGAGGATGTTTCCATTTATCAGAATGACACTATTGTGCATGCGCCAAACATACCTGTTCATGATGAACGATTATATACTCTACTTAAACATGTTTGCTTTCATACGTTATATTAATTCTTCTAAATGCATTTTTGTTGCATCAAATTTCTCTTGTTCATGATTCCTCTTTGATGAAGATGGTTATCGTTCTGATCCTGAGCGTTTTTCATTTCTATCTACGGCATCTACTCCAAAAGCTTTTGATGAGTTTCGTTATTTAATGGATTCCCCACAGTAGTATTCTGGGATTATTTCGAATTTCGCTGATAAGGCAAAGCTTTTATTTGATCTTCTTTCTCAAACTACTTTCGTTCTGACCAGCCTACATGAACAAACTCTCCGATTTCTGTTGGGATTTTTGTATTTTGATTCATTATTACGTGCATCTCCTCTAAGGTTATCATCAATATGGATTACTGATACGTCCTCAACGGGTTTTGAAGATGTGCTACAACAAGAGATTTATACCGTTATTCGCATTTCTTAATGTCTCAGCTTAGCAGAGCGGGGATTTACAGAAACAAATAAGGAAGCATTGACGGTTTTCTGGTTTTACTGGTTTACCAGACTTCACAAATACTCGTTTGGTGTTCATTTCACTATAGTCACTGATCACGTAACCCTCGAATTTATTTATAATTCTAACAAACTTCTCACTATCTTCCGCAGCAATGATTCACCGATTTAGTGTTGCTATGCATGCGCAGTCGTATAATCTGCAGCATCGTGATGCAAAATTCATTCCCCGAGCTAACTACTTCACTCGGTATGCGGACTCCGGAGAGATTGTCATGGATGCAACCACTTCTGTTTTGATTTATAAGTACTGTCAAATAGTCTTGACCTCATCACGTAGTGGTTGGAACCGCGATGTCGGGTGGAGACTTCTTGAATCCTACAAACTTCGGAATGAACTTTCTGTTACCTGTGATGGATTATTGGGCCTAGATGACAAAACTGTTGCAATTCCCATCTTACGACTCGCTGTACTAATTGACTTACCGGTTATTTGGGAAGTGAAAAGATGAAACCGTTGGTCCGTCTGACTTGTTTACCAGAACCGGATGCTGATCTGCTTAGTGTTTCTGGAAACTGTGTCTAATGTGTACACAAAGCTCAACCGCCGATGATTTGTGAAGCTTGGCAGCAAACAACAACTATTGGGGTCTATTCTGGGTAAACTATTATGGATCGTTTATTCCTTATCCCAAGTTGAACATCACTCATATTTGATCGCAACCGTCGCATTCAGACAGACTTTCCAGTCAGGCTGTTTCGGGAAGAAGCACTAGACACGAGTTTTGCTCCTGTTAGAGCACGTCGACCACTCATCAGTATTCCTCATGCATATCTGCGTTGACATGAAGTTCATTTTACGTATCCGGCAACTGCAGATTTCATTCTGACTGCATTTCGAGATAGCGTTCAGTCTGAAGAAAATACTGTGCGCTTTAATTAGTGGAAATGGCGCTCACTTCACTGCGTAAAAGTTCCAGGACTGACTGAAAATGTGGACTGTAGATATCTGTTCACCACTCTGAGACCTCCTCAATCCAACGCTGCCGGAAAGTAATTTGTGTGCATTTTGAAAAGTGCAATCAAGTTTATCAAACCATCTAATTCTAAAGAACTAGAGAATGGTTTGATTAAATTTTTGAAACAATATCGAAATTTTTACTACTCAACAACTGGAGACAGTCAAGCGAAGGACCTTGTTGCCTGAATCAACACTCTTAGTCTTGAATCCGTTGAAGTTGTGTAACTTTCTGGCAGCGACTTTCGATAATCTCCAGGAGTTGTTCAATAACCTGGGTACTCGAATGTGCGGCATGCTTGGTTTACATGATGAATCTGTTCATCGCAGACATGTTGATCAGCTTGTTTGCAGTTTGCCTGTTTCTATCCTTGCTGTGCATGTTATTTATACCGATGTTCCTGAGTCTACTCCAAGTTCAAATCCCTGGGTTGTAGATGCTACTGAGAACGAACCACCGCAACTGCGACCGTCCAAACGCCTCAGAAAGAAACGACGCAGAAACTGTAAAAATCTTGACTCTCGTCTAAACTGTGGCGGATGTTGTGATTGTCACTAAACCCATTTTTTCTTACTGTCGTTATACTACATCGTTTATAAGGTGTACTGGTGATGCACTCGTGAGTTAAATATCTTAGTTGTCCAAATTCCATATGCTATCCCTACTGCGTCGAAACTAGCTCTGGACTCCAGCTAAGTCAAGTGCTCCGTTTCGATTTTACTGAAATCCCCACACACGTTATAGGTAATTCACTGCTCGAGTGAACATTTTTTGTAGCTCCACCCGCAATCAGTAGTCACCGCCGACAAAGTATTGCGTCCTAATGGCTGCGTTGTGATAACGCTTACGCTTTTGTGTCTATTTGTATTCAGTTCATTCGTGAAGTAAAATAATGAAGGTGATGTCTTACCTAAAGTTTTAATGACAAGGAAAGGAGGCAGGTATTAGGATCAATAACTACCTAAGTGAAATTCTCGTCTAAGCAGCTGAACTCACGATTCCGTTTTCTACGCACACATGCAGAATATTGTGGTCTACTCCGTTGGAGGTACTTGGCATTTGTCGTTGACCATTTGTGTTTTCGTAAACCAGAAGTGTGTTCCGCAAAGGCCGTTGATCTCAACTTTACACCTCATAGCGTGTAGAAAACGTTCAGCTGCGATGTACCTAAAACACTGGTCTCTGATAATGGATTCACCATGCAGTAGAGAGAATGACGGTTTTACTTGGGCGATTCGGATGTCTTCATCTTCTGACTGCAGCTCAGCTTTCTCATATACCGCTGTAGCGACCCTATTCGTTATTGCTAACTATGTTAGAGTTACGAGTGTCATTTATACTCTTTTTGTGCCCAAATTTTGTATGTACTCAAACATTTGTTTGAACGAGCAGAAATACCGACAACTACCCCGCGCACTCGAACGTACGACCCCGCTGCGTGCATGCTTGTCGTTCCGCTCTGTAACTGTTTCGTCTTGGTATCCGCGTTGACCTCGCAGGTCGACAATATACTCTTTGTCTACTCGTTGTGTTATCCTCAACCGGTCGTCCACGGTTCGCTCGAGCCTACACCGCTTGGTTTACAAAATCAAAATGTTTCAGCAAGTTAACAAAAAGTCGCTACAGAAAATTACAAGTTCAATCAAGTTGTGGCGAGCGTAATGGCTGAATAAGTAGCTTCAGCGCACGGTGCACTAAGTCGTTCACCCAAGTAAGAGTTTACTAGACGCTAAATGTAAAAAGGCCGTTGAGAGGAGAGACTGAATATTTATTACACGAAATATACAGAAGGTCTCTTATAACGCTAGAAAGGACACCGACATGTAAATTAGCTAGAGAGGCTAGAGACCGGTCGGTCGACGAGCAATTAGACCGGAAGAGTGTGATACACGTGTGCGTTCGGGTTCGCGCCGCAGTCGTATGGCACGCAGAAAAACAATTGGACAACATGCATCATGCGAACTTTCTTAATAGCCTAGGTACAATATGCAACTATGAGTTTTGGAACAATTTTACACATCAAGCCGCAGGAAAGCCAGTGAAATCTCCAGGTCGCTACAGAGCCCATTCTTCCGACACTTTTATTAGGAACACTTACGTGTCCTAGAGTAACGAACGTCTTGCCTAACTGTTTTTTTCAACTGCAGATTCGGCTTGCGGTTAGTGATTTCGATTACTTTGCCGACTTGCAGTACGACAGCAGATGCCGAACACCATGTATTTTTTGGTTTTAGAACAATATAGGCTGTACTGTAGAGAGAAGTCGTCCGATAAAGCACAATCTCTATTGTCCAACTCGCTGGTTGTCATGCTACTCGCGCACTCACGTTTATGAATCAGAATCCCAGTCTACACAACCCCCGGTTTCCGCTCGCACGTCGTATGCACTTTTGCCCGGTTTATGTATGAGTGACCGACACCTTCTATCGGGAGTTTTTTCGCCTGCCATTCCACGTCCGTTAGTCCCATCTCGTTGGGTAATGGCTCGTCCCGTCACTCGTGTTGTCGGCCGTCTATCTACTGTGAGCTGTGAGCGTATTCTACGACCGTGTCGAGACATTTCTGCGAGTGTTGGAATAATCGCGCCTCCGATTTGGTCGTCCGCCCTATTTTGCCTGCCAAGTCTCGCTCGTTGGTCCGATCCAGTTGAGCGATGACTCATCCGGTCAGCCACACCGTCCATGACCCGCTCGCTGTGGGTTTTTGAACGCACCTTCCCGTGAGTTGAGATATTTTGCTAAGTGTTGGAATATTCGCTCCTTCAACCTGACAGTTCACCACATTCGCCACCATAGGCTTGTGTTCTCATCTTCAGACGATAACCTTTTACGTCCTGTAAAATGACAAGTGATGAAATATGATGATCTGGAAATTGACCTAATTCTTCTTTTACGAATCGTAACATCCACGTCTGGTGCATCCCTGGAAGCAAAGTCGGGCTCTAATTCAGCCCATTGTCTTCTCGTACGAATCTGTAGATACGATAAACAGTACTTTAAAGCTTACCGGAATTTTTTAAATCTTCACGGCTAAGACGTTGTAACTCTCAATACAAGGGAGGGTGTAGTTCCTCATGTGCCTCATGAATTGTGACGGTTTCAACGAAGGCCAGGCACACATATTTGTGCCACGCATCCAAGTGTGGCTGACAACAGACACCGCGCGAGTGGTAATAAATTCAACGACTTAAAACACCTGGAAAGGATACTCTATTTCCTCCAACAGTTGCAACTTGGACCACCAGTTTTGCAGATGTTTCCAAAAATTGAATACAATGATTCTGGTTTTATAGAATGCAATACAAGAATGATTACAAACTCATCATCCTGATATAAACACACGCATTTGCAAATTATGTCTACAATGCGCTTAACACTTGTGACAGTTGACATTGACTTTGCACGGAAGATGTTAAGGACGGAGGGGGAAAATCCATGGTTACAAAACTCGATTTTAGATAGAAAAGATCGATAGTGAACGTCGTGTGACTAGCGGTTATCAATTAAAACGGGCTGTTTATGAATAATAACACAGTTATCCGGCTTGCTGCATGACAACGGTAAATTGGCACTAGGCATGAAAGATTGTTGGTGAATAGCGCACCTAACCAGTAAGAAGGTATCAACTTGTAGCACATCCACATCTACTATCTTCGTAAAGATCGAGTGTTCGTATACACGGTTGTGTACCTGTACTTTCGGTAAATTCGGCTCTTTTACAAGCTGCTTTACTTGAGACATGAGGCTCTCGAATTGAAACGATCAAAACATGTGCAATGAACCGAGTTGTTCAACATCGTCGCACAAGTGAGATAAGCAATGCACATTAAATGCAACTTCGTCGTCACCAAACAAAAAGGCAAACTGTAGAGTCTGTTAACCTTTTGTTCTCTTGTTATATACTGTTCTTCATACCTATTATGTTCATTGTACATACAAACTACTTGTCTATTGTTTGAATGATTACACACTTCGTCCTCGTGCGCCTCGGCTTCTGCCTCCACGTGTCGTTGATACCGGGAGTTGATTGTGGCAACAGCGGATTTTAATACACTGGAGGAACTGGATTCGTTGGAATTTGTTTGCTATTCAACAAGAACTTTCTTCAAGCCTACAGCGAACTTAGTATGGTGGAATTTATCGTAGACAGTTATTGTAGATTATTTTGTAACATTGTCGATTGTTTTCTTGGTTTCCACTACAAAACTGACTAACGAACTTCAATATCAGGTAACGGATAATGTGAATAAATGACAAATATGAAGGGTGGGAAAGGATGTATATGGCTAAGAATATGTTCAGAAAGTTTTCAGAACAGTCGTTTCGTGAACGCTTTTTCAGAACAACCGGTCCCAAATACAGAAGAAATTGGCTGCACTCGGTGACTTTCCACCTTTCAGGTGAAACAAAGGAACAACATTTCCGGGGAAAGTCCATTTTGAGACACTTGGATACGACGGACAAATTGACGTCAATGGCCTTCTGCATATTTGCTGGAAGGCGAACACCACAAACGATATCGGACAAACGCCAAATCCTAACCAAGCGCTTAACAACTCCGAGGAATACTAAATGCACAGGGTCAAGAGGGAATTGTGATATCATGTCAGTAGGGTGTTGTGATGAACAGGACTGACATGCTTTGTCTTCTTCTGTTATGCAGTTGTTTTTCTATTCCAATATTCTGTATAATTTGGTGATACGTACGATTCGACAATATACGTTCTGTGTTGTTGTGTCTAATCGTGTTTTGCCATTCTCGTACGTTCGGTCGTTATCCTATATAGTTCAATTCTAATTACAACAATTGGCGTCGCGTTTTCGTACTATTTACAATGATTACTGAAATGGATCGACTATCCACTAGTTCAAATGCTCGAGAAGTGAAGGATTACGTGGAGAGGTTTGACATTTGGTGCCTCACAAAATCTGATTTGGACGAGAAGAAGAAGGTTGCTTTCCTTCTACATTTCATCGGCATGGAAACTTATGCCCTTGTCAAAAACTTGGCTTTCCCGGAGTCACCAATCAGTTGTTCCTATCCTATGCTAAAGAAAATATTCTTCAAACACTTCAAACCGGTGAATTTTGTGGCAGTTGAAAGAGGCAAGTTCAATGTGTTAATTCAGTCTGAATCTCAATCGATTCGTGATTTCGTCTTACAGTTGCAAACACAAGCAGCCAGGTGTGAATACTGTATCCACTTAGACGATCAACAACGTGATCGGTTGATTGTTGGTATTAACTAACCAGAGCTACAAAAGAAGCTCCTCTTGCATCATCCCAAGCAGCATATAGCCCCATTTTTAATGGGGCAAAATGGGGCTTTGTATATAAATGGGTTTTTTTTGGTAAGTACAAGACATTATACTATGTTATATATTCCTTGCAATGTCTGTACTTCTGTTGTTGACGTTAGTGCCTACATGTCATTATATCTGACATCCTCGTTTCGTTTTAATGCATTAATCGACCATAAATTATTACGCTCAATTTGGTTTGACTTAGAACGCGGTAGGTTGTGGTGATCGGTTTTTGGGTGTCATTCTGCTTTTGCGCAATATTGATTATGTTCAACAGAAAATAAAAGATCTTCGTTCAGTGTCAACTATTTACCGAAAGTGTAGGAGGTTCATGCAACATAATTTCGTTTCGTTGCTCTCTTTATAGTATTTTGTGCTTCATCCTTTTTATTGTTCTTCACAACTTTCACTCTCTTCATATTCACATGTACACTTGATGCTTAATCAATGTGAATCGAATGAATCAATAACACAAAGTGTTTTTCTAAGGTCGCGGGTCCTCCCTTTTTTCTGTGTTTCTTTTCGCTTGTGTACTGATTTCTGGAGAGTTAAAGGCTAAGACAGTCATCCATTGAGCTCAGCATATCTCCGAATTTATTTGTCGTCACGATTATCTCCGCTGTAAACCCAGAATCTCCTTGGATCAACACGACAGATCGCATCCATTGGAAACCTTTGTACACTGTAGTGAAGCCCTAAACAGACCACCTTGAAGAACTATTGTGAGTCATTTGTTTTCGTTTTCATCACATTTAGCCTCGTGTTCACATTTAAGCTTCACATAGTACTTACTTCCACTACAGCCTTATATACGTTATTTAGTAAATTGTCCCCACTTTCCGATCGTCACCTCGATTCCAGTTATCCGCTTATCCATCTGGTTACCGCCGCTTCTTCCATCACTCGTACGAAACGAATTATTTGTGTCATTAGTGAATGTCTGTATTACTCATGGAACGGATAATGTTTTTGTATCTATTTTGAATACTTTCAATAAATAATAGAGGGCTGTTATTCGTTACTGGTGTCTTTGCGCAAACATATGTATATATTTATATATCTGCTTTCAGATTTGTATACTGCATACTCATTTCCACCACAGAATTGAGATCATGATATGCGACAGAAATTACGAGCGAGAGTAACGTGTAGTACATAATTCTGTGCATCGTGTAGTGACCAGCGATCGTGTGGCTTCTCTAGGGATCCCGGCTGCAACCGTGTTTTCGTGCTTCGTTGTTCTGTACGCATGATTCTTTGTATGCCTGCAATAGGAGGCCTGATACAAACTCAGTGCCACTTTCTTCAGTCGTGCAACTAATTGCACGCAGCGGATCTTTGCTCCTTTCCTAACGACTCATCAATTATTTCATTCTTCAAGGTCGTTTAATCCGAACCTTTTCGAGCGTTGTCTAACGCACTCGAAGGTTCCACGCACTTTTGGCCCATCTCGCGTTTCTTTTCTTCCTCCTCTTGGTTGCTGCCGTTGGTCCCAGAATAGGCTAGAGCTGACTATTTATCATATTTCCAAATATTGCTGGAAATTTGCGGTTTGTTTCCAAACCCTGCCGTGTTCTCTAGTTCAATGCCTTTTGGGACTACGTTCTAATTGCTCTTCAGGAAAGACGTTTTAAATTGTTAGTGGACGAGGGTCTATCGCATACCCACTTGTCTACGACAATCGTTATATTAACTGTCATCACATTTCTTCTCATCCCACATTTCAGATAACTGAAATACATGTACCTAAATTACAAGCCCGCAGATCAGGTAAGATGGATTATTATCCATAACTATGTGCTTCCGTTTGCAAACTGCGTCAACGTGTTAATTGTGTTATATTTAGTGTGGCACATCAACAATAATTTGCCTTCCGAACATTAGCTATCGCTTGTTGTGCAACCACTATAAATGTTTGTTTATGCATCTTTATCCACCTAAGCAGCAACACCATGTTAATCTGCTTCACTGACGTCCTCACTTACAATATCTTACCCGTTACCTTGCAGAAACTTTTCGAAGACAGACTATCCATACGGACAACGAAAAACAGTGAACGAATATATATATATGTCAACCAGTTGTATGAGAAAAAACCAGTGTACTGACTCGAACAACCATGTTATACATTGACGATGATTGACAATAAATGTGCATGCATTGACAACCTTTCGTTCACTGTCCCTCGCAGTAATGCATTGGCGGTTCGTCCTGTAGAGTAGGGACCAATGCGTATGCGGTTGAGTAATTATATGAGAAGAACTGAAAGAATAGTGCGTAGTAGTCGAGATAAATCGGGTTCGTAGCTGAGCTTTCGCGCAGTAAAACGCTTTTACGGCCAGCCCCAATTTTGCCCCCATGGGTCCCACTGGGGACCCATCGGTCAAACCCCATTTTAACCCCACGCCAGCCCACAAAAGCTCCCCGGGGTCCCCTAAGGGACCATATTGGGCGTACTATTTGGGGTGATCAAAGATTCCAGATCATTCGTAAAGTGTGTGAACAGTATGGGGACGTAAAACAAGTTACGAAGACTACTGAGGTTCTCTGCAATTATTCTAAATGCAGCAATTCAAGGCCAAAAGAAAATAACACATTCAAACCGCGCACTGATTTCCGTATGTCAAAACCATCCGTTCATTTTTCTACAGGAAGTAATGCGAATCCAGTTCAATAACAATTTGAGTAATGCGCATCTTGTGGACGCAATCATTCCCGGTATTCATGTCCACAAAGACAGGCATAGTGTTTCGGCTGTGGCAAAGTGGGTCATATTCAATCGGTATGTAAGTCTAGATGTTCATGTCACTTAACGACAAATTCTAATTCGAATGTTCAACCATTAACTGATAATTTGTTGATACCGGTAGTGTCAAATCAATAATTTCATATTCAGACCTAATTGCGTTTTATCCTGATGCAGTTCTGCAACCCACACGAGTTAACGTTTGTGGTATCACTGGCCATTCATTGCCTCTTGTAGGCTGCTGCACCGTATAGGTGGAGTTGCCTGATGCTAGCCCTATTGACTGTCAATTTTCAGTTTCAAGCTCAGGTCCTTCTATTCTTGTACTTGAAGTTTTGCGACTGCTACATTCTGACATTTCGCTACTGACATCAGTGAACGACGTTGACATTAAACAACTTATACTAGACTGTTCTAAGGCCACAGGGGGAATGCGAATACCGAAGGTAAAGCTTGAAGCTTCGGGGGATCTAGTCTTTCTTAAGAGACGAACCATCCCATTTGGTTTGCGAGAACATGTGCACAAAGAATTACAGTCCACATGTGATAAAGTAGTAATAACATCTGTTGACTCGCCAAAGTGGGCGACTCTAATAGTGACATCACTAAAAGCTGATGGGATTACACCGAGAATTCGTGGTGACTAACGCTGAATACAGGTCAACTATAGCGCACTTGCACAACAGAAGAACAGGAGGACATACTGTATCGTTTGTCAGGTTCTAAGATCTTTTCAAAAATTGATTTAAAGGAAGCTTACCTACAAATACCACTTTATGAAGTATCAAGTAACTTGACTGTGATCACCACACCATTCGGACTGTATCGATTCAATCTTCTACCATTTGGTTTAAGCGTTTCGCCAGCTGTATTTCAGGATGTCATGAATACAATGACCAAAGAATTAGATGGCATCGAAACCTATCAAGATGGCGTTACTGTTCATGCTCCCGATAAACCTACCCATGATTATCGCCTTCTTTCTCTGTTAAAACGATTTTCTGACATCAACGTAGCCATTAACCCAAAGAAGTGTAACGTTTCAGTTTTTTTCCTTCTCATGCCTTGGTTTCATTGTTGATTGCAGTGGTTGCAAACCAGATTTACAGCGCTTAGCACCATTCGTGAATGCACCGTCACCCACTAGCCTTCCTGGACTCCGTTCTGTTATGGGTGCACTCCAATACTACTCCCGTTTTATTCCGAATTTCGCTCAATGTGCCACTTCTTTGTTCGACATGTTAACCACCAACAGTTTTTCTTGGTCCACTACTCACGAAAAAACGCTCCGTACTTTGCTTCATCATCTTCAAACTACTGTAGTGAGATCACTTACGACGTCGCCAAAATCCTAAACTCCCCGCAGCGTGAGAGTTGCCTCGCCAGTACCACCGCCCTGGCTCACAATATCTTACTAATGTAAATTTACTACAAACAACTAGCGTGAAAGTTAATGTGGTGGCGTAGGTATCGCAGTTCTACTCTTGGCTGTAGAAGGAATCCGCGCCATCTCTACCATTGTAGGCTACATTCAATAGGATAACAGTGTTTTAGCTGCTACCGTTGGGAACACCGCCCAACCAGGCTGACACTTGTTTGAATCCTTAAGGTCAACTGGAATTTTCCGTTGACATTCTTCCTCTCTGGCGGCTGCCGTGCGGTTGTGCCGAAGGTTCTCTCATGTCCAGCTCCTTAGCGCCTTTAGTCGTTGTGTTGAAGTCCGCTTGTGTACGATGAGTAAATAAATGAATAAAGTTTGTTTGCAGATTCACCGTCTTCTCACTGTGACTTCCGATCCGCATCAATATAAGGCTGGGGAAATCTTGGGTGTACGAACCCCGGAGCTAGCATAACGAAACTTCTGCTGTTTTAAAACCGTTTTCTGCCAAAGATCATTCAACTGTAATTACAGATGCTCCTCCCACTGGAATAGGTGCGGTTCTTGAACAGTGTGGTAGACCTGTTGTAGGCATCTCACGTCGTTTGTTTAAAGCCGAACGTGGGTATTCACAGACCCAACGTGAAGCCCTTGGAATAAATTGGGCTGTTAAAAGACTTCATAAATACCTTTTTGGAGTCTTATTCACTATTGCAGCAGATCACGAAGCATTTAAATTTCTGCATCATCCCAGCAAATTGCTGGCAAAGTCATCTACTGCTATGGTGCAACGCTGGAGCATTGCGCTCAGTTCCTTCAATTACACAATCATTCATCGTAGTGCAAAAGCTATTCCCCATGTTTATTACCTATCCAGATTTCCGTCACCTGACTCAAACTCTGACAATGCTGACTGTTTATTAGTTCAACCACTGCCAGTGAAAAGAAATGCACTTGTGTGCGGTACTCGTAAATTTTTTGGTCTTATTATTTCTGCCTTAAGCCGTGGCCGGACACAGCAGGAGCAGCGTAGATTTCCCGCATTTTACTGTCTCCGTGAAAGTTTATCCATTACTCCAGACGGATTACTGTGTTCTGATGACCGTGTTGTAATTTCACCGACTTTGAGATCTGATATCCTTGCGGACTTGCGTTCCGGACATTTGGGAGTTGATAAGATGAAGTCGTTAGCACGCTTATCTTGCTGGTGGCCGGAATTAGAATCAGACACCAAACATACTGCCAAGAATTGTACCAAATGTGTATACAAGATTCATGCAAAACAATCACAATGGCTTCCGTGGCTTGTTACGTTTGAAACATTTCAGAGGGTTCATGCTGATTACTGTGGTTCTTTTCTGGGGAAATACTATGCCCTAGTGATTATTGGTGTTTACTCTAGATGGCCTGAAGTTTATCTCAATTCATCACCGAGTGCAGACTTTACACAACATACGTTGAGAAAACCATTCTGTCGCGAGGGTGTATCTTCTGCTTTGGTCACCGACAATGGTACTCACTTCACTGCCAAGTCTTTAGAGGAATGGATTAAAGGACTTGGGTTTCGGCATTTGTTTACCGCTCCACGACATCCACAATCCAATGGACTTGCGGAAAATTTTGTACGCACACTAAAGTCTGCTATTGCTTCTCTAACACGAAACTCATTTGTGGAACTTGATCAAGGAATCGATAATTTTCTCATGCAGTACAGAAATGCATCACATTCGGTAACTGGAAAGAGTCCCGCGATCCTTTCCAAATCTCGCTCTCTGCGTACAAGTCTTGACTGTGCAAAAACAGCTGATGTCACATTTTTCGTAGGCAACGGTTTACGTACTGCTAATGGAATAGTTCCTTCCTCTCATGGAAATTGCATGGTTAACATTCTTAACTTGGAAGACCTTTCCTGCTATCGAAGACATGTTGATCGAGTTGAGTTCAATTCTAGAGGTCAGTCTGTTAACAGAAATATTATTGCTTCGAATTTTAACGAGTCCTTTCTAGATAATCCTGTTACGTTGGAGGCAAATGACGTTAGTGAAGTAGAGGCTATTCATGGAGTAAACGAAACACTTGAAGAACCGACAGTCAGAAGATCTGATAGTTTGGAATCAAGACCACCACGAAATTACAAATATCCGTACGCCCATTCAAGGTGCGGCGGATGTGATGAACATGACTGACATGCTTTGTCTCCTTCTGTCATGCAATTGTTTTACTATTCCACTATCCTGTACAATTTGGTGATACGTACGATTCGACAATATACGTTCTGTTTTGTTGTGTAGAATTGTGTTTTGCGATTCTCATACGTTCGGTCGTTATCCTATACAGTTCAATTCTACTTACAACAGAAGTTCAGTTAAAAGAGTTAAAAAGATGCGATGTTCATCGTGGAGTTGTCTTCAAAAACTGGAATTCGTCCAAAGTTCTCTCACAGATGCCGAAAAGGCCATTCTTCTACTTTCATGGTACACACCTCTCGATGTGCACTTGTCGCAGCCGTGGTAGCCACTGTAACCTTAGACTTCACGTGTGAAGCAGCGAGCAGGTGTGTCACAGAAAATGGATTGAAGCGTTACAAACTTTTATTCCGAGCGCTTCTAAGCAAACTCCAATCGTCAGAGTGTCTTGATCTCTGTGGCAAATTCACCCATATATACGTCTAAAGGCTCCGGACGACCTCCGAATCAAAAAGAATCAATCACAACTGGACAGTTAACAACCGGCTGAATAATACGATCAAGTATAGGCCACATCTCAGCGCCTGGGTAATCGAAAAGACGCAACCCACTGATATTAACTTGCAAAACTGAGCGGTCACCGTCTCTGAGCTTGTGCTTTATATGTACAATATGTACGCAGTTGTGGAGTCGATGTTGGGAAGAGTCTTCTTCG
>JTDE01003367.1:70941-81975 GCA_014338405.1 Paragonimus skrjabini miyazakii | reverse complement strand
TGATGATGATGATGATGAGCATGTATCGGACTGTTCCGCTTGCAACATCCATAAGTGAAAGTATGTCACTGCCGGCCCATTTCTTACTAACACTAAACTGTCCATAAACCCATCCCATTTCTAGTTTTAAATACTGAGAATCAACGTGGCAACAACAGCAAACTGATATCGAATAACCCCGTTTCCGCAAGTTCCACTTCTTTTGCTTCTTCGGACAAATCAAACGTGAGGATACCTGAACCCTAGTACCTAATGTAAGCCTACCAAATACAAACGTCTCCAACGTCAACACTCGGCCACAGAAATATAAACAAGCTGCTGTAGACCGCAAGCTAGGCATACAGGAAGGCACCGTCCGCAACATTTCGGGAAAAATATAAACCAAACCCATTATATTGTGGTATAAATAATTAAAACACCGGCCAGTTAAACGTAAGTGAAATTGATGTCATAATTTACGAAGCAGAGATGTCAAGAAAATCGATTTTGAAAAATCAACAACAGTTTAGCCAGTAATGAATGGGGAAAAACTGACAGGGAGAACACGATTGTCCAGGATAGCAAGGAGGCTACTCATGATTTTGGTCACCTCCGACAGCACTGCCAACCAAAGATACTCGTTGTCAATGAGACTGCAATCAGTGCCCAACTGACATGAGCACCAACTACAAAGCACATGTCGTGAAACCAAGCCGAACACACGATTGTTATCACATCATCTGAACATACGCGAACACAGCATGGCGTCGTGGGCGACGAGTCACTGCGCAAAAGACGCGATCAAGCCCATCAAATAAGATTACTGTACTCAGTAGACGAAAGAGCCCGTCAAACCTTCAGACATACCGATGGACTTCGTCACTGGCAATACGGTGTTCCCACCGCACCTCAGTTTGTGACCCATATTCTACAAGAGAATGGCTATCCCAACAATTTTGTGATCAAACATGAAAGCATTTGAAGCATCAGTTAAGATTCAAGGAGTTAATAAGAAGCCCATTTTCATACGACTGACATACAAAGAAGATACGTTGGCTGAATCACTGAAGCATCAGTTAAGATTCAAGGAGTTAATAAGAAGCCCATTTTCATACGACTGACATACAAAGAAGATACGTTGGCTGAATCACTGACCCGTCGACTTACTAGTTCGCTTAAGAGGACGTTCAACGCAGCCAGACCGATTATCTCATTCACCAGTTCACCACTGATTACTTTAAATCTGAAATACAAAGTGTCGGTCCACAACTCATTTATGGTGAGTTACTCGTTAGTTAGCGATTGTCCAGCAAACTAGGTGGGTCGTACGACTCGGCACTTGTCTAGAAGAATCAGTGATCATCAAGCATGGATCGGGACAGGTGAGAGAAAATCAATCACTAGTGCCATTGTAGGTCATCTGGCTGACAGCGATCATCGGGTCAACATGGATCGATCGTTCACTGATGTCTACAGGGCTCCACCAATCAGGTCAAAACTCGTTCGCCAGCGAAGGTTGGCCACTGCCGAGGCCATTGCCATTCGATTACGTAATCTAACTTTGTGTGGACAGAAAAACTTTGTTCAATCGCTTCAGTTACCTTGGCCATTAGCTGACTCACCCGATCGATATGCAGGCAGTTAACACCCAATCCGCGTCCACAAGCACAAAATTGAGATGGTGCGAATTTTGGACCAATACCTAGTTTCACATGTAACCGTTTTCAGTTTTATTTTCCTTTATAACTGTAATAGCCTGATGGGGTTTTATCAAAAACATATGTTTGCTATACTTCGTGTAAATACATGCGTAAACTTTCGCCAACCTTGGAGTAAAATCCTGTTCCGCTAAAACAAGGCGAATACCAATCACCATCACCGTCATCGATAACAGAATCGCAACGGCTGACACAGATGTCATACACTCATAAAGACAAAGAGACTTGGCTTGAGAAGGAAAGAAGTAGAACCCAATACTAAAAGACCCTAAATCTGAAGTCACGCATTCGACATCAAGAATTAACCGAATTTCTACTGAGAGGAAGGCGAAATATACCAGACAGTTTCAATGAGTCCCTTGTTACCCCCACTTCATAAACTACGCTTAGTTCACAGACCATCTGGTAAAACAACGGCAACAGACAGGCCACTGAATCTGACTGATTCCCATCTCTATGATCGCTGAGCGACACATTAACGTCGCACCTGAGTGTAGCAATGGGAATTACTCTACAACCACCTATCATAATACGCGATTGGTTGGTACGAATTTTGATGAAAAATTGGCAAAGCAGGAATGCGAAGCCCCGTGTATCTGCGACTATCACCCCGAAACAAAGTAACTCAAAAAGCCAGGAATAGTTAGCCTTGATAAGTCAGTCAGATGAAGGATTAGGGAGATAACGATGACGACCACATTCAGCCCAACACCGTTGCAAATACAATCTCATCGAACAGCATCATCAACAACGGTAAATTTTCAGCCCCAGGAATACCGTTTAAGATTATACTACGTTTTCTGGGTAAGTCTGAGAAAGTCGTTGTGAAATAACCTTTCTCGCTTGGCGCACTGGCCCTACATGAACTTTCGCGGTTTGAAGTGTGGGATACTACTGCGTCCCACCAGGGTGTTGAAATAATAAAATTGCATACGATCGTGATCTTTCGCCGTTAAGATTGCGGTTATTAGTTCGGAGGAATTACACACGATAACTGGGCACAGTAAAAGGTTAGTCAATGCTGCATAGGCTAAAGGAGGAAGGTCATTAGGCTCGGTTGGTTCTCTGTGTTTTATACGAGTGATCGATGTTTTTGGGTAACTTGAAATTTATCTTAAATGTTGCTGTCGTTCTCGTCACAATATGTTGATCTATTGGCCCCTTGAACCTCGACATTTGTATAATATTACTGCTGCTCAGTAATCGTGCTGGCTAGCCCAACTACACTGGCGGCAGGGTGCACTAGGCATCCTACATGGACGGACCTCATCCAAAGGGCGTCGCCAGTCCCAACAGACTGTGGACTTCGTACTTCGATCCGCTACCCTGCGATATAGACGTTTTTGAACCAAAGGCCTTTAGTAGGACCCTTCAATTCGAACCTCTATTCGGCCTGCGTAACACGGAAGAATGCCTTACTAAAAATAACCATGAACTTATAAACTTACTAACACCTGAATTTCTTTCCGTGCTTCTACCGTAATCTCCTTGGTCAAGATGCTGGTGGTCGGAGCACGTCACGTTCCAAAGCACCACGATACACAGGATACCTGCCGCAGTTGTTGCCCGCGGCGGAAATCATAGCCAGAAGGAGAGAGTGCCAACCCATTATCAATATCATGATATGGCTAGGGCCGCCGCTTAACCCAACAACCACGTGGAGTATCCTACCAGAAAGTGTCACTGAAAAAGCTATAAAACATTAAAAGAAGACTAAACGAAAGAACTAGAAATGGTATAAAGGTTAGTACATCATTGACTGCGGCCCACTGTCAACTCGGAGAGCGTTTCTAACCCGTGATTTGCGTGACTACGATTACCCCAGCCAGACAGGCCACAACTGCTTATTTCGTTCAAAAGAACAGTCAAGATCTTCATATATCGTGACCACGTAGTTATCCAACCAACACGCGGTTTGTGTATGTGAGAGTAACCAGTTTCAAAAGGATTGCATGTAGCAGAGAAAGTAAGAGTGGAAATTTCCCAGTCCTGAAGCAACACTGCAATTTGGAGGTGTAAAGCACGTTCCAACCAGCCCGGTCACTCACAGTGTTCAGCAGGGTTTACATGATTTCGGCAGAGCGGCCAAGTAAGACAATGTCATCCGTATACTCCATATCGGTCAACCAAGCGCCAGGAAGAAGCTCAATAACAGGTTCTTTGGATTCCTTAAGCGCACATTCCAGAACGTCGACCATGACAAAACTGAACGGGAAAGAGGAGATGAGACACGCATGACGAACACCAGTAGGAGTCATGACCGCCCGAGACAGCTGTCCATAAACCCTTACCCTGCTTGCACAGTGGGCATACAGTGATCTTGACAAATTCACGTATATTCCTGGAACTTCCTTGCGAAAAAGACAGTTCCAAAGAACGTTACGAGCTACCGAAGCGAAGGCCAATTTTAGGTTGGATAAAACGATGAGAAGACGCAATTCACGTGAGGTTCTCCGGAGTAACATTTCGTACATTCTGATCACACATGGACATGTAACTAATTTTAAACGAGTCAAAACTCCACAGGGTGGAAATTGTGGTTTAAGAGATTAAACAGACAGACACCAAAACTGAAAACCAAAATTGTGGGAATGCCGACTACTAGGGTAGCCGCAGTGTCAACACAAATTGTTTATGAACACACAATGGGGGAACTGTGAAGTTTAATAGTCAAAGCCTCAGCTAACTGGAGTATGCGTTTCCGGTTGCTCCGAAAGATCACCGAGAACGCGTCAGAAACTTTGACTGTGTCCTGTTTGTATTATGTGCCTTGCAACGGAAGATGCGCGGTGCCGTCTATCGCCATCTATACAGGCTCCTGGCATTTCTAACTGCGTCTCCGGCCATTTGGGTACATGCTCCTTGATGCGAACAGCTAACTGTCGGTTTGTCCTTCCTATGTAGCTCATATTGCAGCTACACGAGTATTTGTATAAACAGTGCAATGTGACAGACGTACACTGTTTGTTCGTAACCGCGGCGACTGTTTGTTTGCAAGGTGTAGCCGCCTTGATTTACGTTTGAATGTAGACGCAGCTATTTTTTAGTGGTTAGGTCCCCTCCCCTTCCATTTTTTTTCTTTTCTCTTCCTATACAGCGTTTGCTTTTCTTCTTCGTGGTTGTGTAGCAGTTAAGCATCAGTGTGAACCACTCATGTATTGCTGTCTATGATGATGATGAACCGAGGCGACTGGTAGAATTCTCGTTTGTTGTATTACACACAGCTCTGCAGCGTTGTAAGTCTTGGATACAGCGGCTGTTAGACGCTTCGTCGTCATTGTTGACCAGCTGTCCCATAGAAACGGGAGTTCTATATACACTGTCCTCTTCGGTACCGTCGTCACTTCTACAGTTGGAATGACGGCTTTGCTGTACTTTCCAATAAATCACAGGGGTACCCGTTGACCTGCAGAGTGTCTGTCAGTAAGCCAAACTCTAACTGTAGGTTGTCTTCAGTGCAACTCCTCCGTGCTCTGTGGAAAGGCGTCCAGACTAGACTTCTCTTATGCTGCACCGGAGAGACGCTTTCGAAATGCATGTACTGTCCAGTCCAGGTAGGTTTCCTGTAGACGGATCTCCCAACCGTGCCATCTGGTCTCCGAGTGACTAGAATGTCCAGGTACGGAAGGCAGTCAATCGCCTCGTTCTATCTCGTCAGTTTTAAGTTCGGGTGAGCCTGGTTCAACCTCGAGAATAACGTAGTTGATTCACTCGAGCCCTCAAAGATTACTAGGATATCATCTACGTAGCGTCTGTACAACACTGGTTTTGACAGGCTTTTGTATAGTGTGGATTCTACTTTGGTCATAGAGAAATTCGCTAGAGGTGGACCCAGCGGACTGCCCATAGCAACCCCGTCCATTTGTCGGAAACTGTGCGTTTGCAAGTTGACTCGTTTGAAATTAGTTACATGTCTATGTGTGATTAGAATGTACGAAATGTTACTCCGGAGAACATTACACGAATTGCGTCTTCTCAATGTTTTGTTTAAGTTCATCAAGGGAACAAACTGTTTCAAATTTTAGATGTAAAAAGACCACGACCGTCGGCTGCCTATATGACCGCCGATCCTCCAAGAGCATTCGCAGGGTAAAACTGTGGGAAACGCACCCTCGACCAGATCGAAAACCTGCCTGCTGTTCGCGCAACTAACTTTCCCTCGATGTAAAATGAGCCCAGTGAGTAACTTGAACGCAACAGACATTAGACTGATCAACCTGTGGTTCTCACACAGACCTCGAAATTTTCTTCCGAAAATGGGAATTACTGTTGATAAGCACCAATCACGAGATACTTCTTCAGTCTTCTAGATCGTCTGAAGTTTCGTCAGTTCTGATATCAATCGCCCCTCGTCATCCTAGAAAAGAGAAGAAAAGAGGTCTGGTCTAGGGACCTTATTACGCTTCAATAACTTGAGCTCCAGAGCCACTTCTACTTCCGGCGGCAGGTCGTCTAGAACACAATAACTGACCATTCGAGTCCCGTCGTCTACATGGTCTGGTTGAGGCCAGCTGAACTGTTCTTCAAAATGTTCAGCCCACCTGTCAATTGGGCGCGATTGATTGGTGAGCAGTTAACCACCTTTTTCAAATATGGTCTCACTTAACCAACTCGGCGGCTAGTACAAACAAGAATCAGGGAAAAAGGCTTTCTGCTATTCCCAGACATTAAAGTCTTTTTCATCTCTTTCGGTTGTTCGACCAAGTAGTGCTCACGGTCTTTGCGTAAGCTTTCACTCAGCTTGCGTTTAAGTTCTCGACGGTCGTCATCATATTCAAAACCAGGTGGAATCGAGCGACGACTGTTTATGAGGTTTATCGACGTGACAGAAATCCAGTTCTCTCGCAACTGAACAGATTCTTTGGAACATGTATTCATAGCTACTGCGATTTGTTCCCAGTGTTCTTCGGAACATGTATTCATAGCTATTGCGATTTGTTCCCAGTGTTCGTAAGGATCTATCGTCTGACTCGAACTGGGCAACTTGTTCACCAATGCTTCCTGGTAAGCGTTCTTCACACTCTCATCGATCGAATGTCAGTTAAGTATCTCTTGCACTTAAGAACGCATGTCCTCTGGGCAGATGACAAAACAAAACGGGCACGCATAACAGCATGGTCCGAGACCAGGTGGTTGTTCCGGAAGACACGACAGTCTTCAACAGAGTGGCGCCACCTGTAACTGACTGCTATATGATCTACCTGTGTCCATGGCTGAAAAGCACACGGAGGTCTTCATGTAACACAATGTCTCTTCCTGCGGTGCTCGAAATGTAAAGACCATGGGGTGTGCACAGCTGCAGCAGTCTTTCGCTATTGTCAGTGCGTCGTGCCCAGACAACAAACACCTTCCAGCCGCTTGTCGACCGTGGAAAGACGACCAAGCTTGACATTCAAAGCACCCGCCAGTATGATCATGTCTAAGTGTTTAGTTTGCTTCAGAAAGTCTACGAGGACCTCATAGAACGTAACCCCGGTAACATCCGAACAGCTGTCTGTTGGAGCGTATGCCGATATGATGAATACACAACGTCCTTCTGATTTACGCCGACAGACCTTAACCGATACGTTGAGTCTGACGATGCACAAGCGACTGTTCAGCAATATCCAATCGAGCAAACATTGTTCTGGTCTGGAACTCAGTGCGATTCCCACCCCAGCTCGACCACGAGATTCAGCGTCCGCGTCACCAGGGACCCTACGAGAGAAGCGTTTGGGTGGATAGTTGTCTAGAGGTGAGCACAAATAGATAATGGTGCTAGAATCGCAGACTCACGTCTCCGACATGCAGCATACATTAAGCTCCAGACTTGAGAGAGCACCAGCCAGAACAGCTTGCTGGCCGACTTGTCGGATAGTGAGGACATTGAAAGCGCCAATGTTTACTAGTTGTCTTGGTCTAAGAAAACAGTTATCGCCCGAAGACAAATGAACGATAGAGAACTTAGGGCGCAAAACAGAAAGAGAAAGTCGTGTTGGGTTAGTAATGTCGCTGTCGGGAGAACAATAACTTCTGATACTCCCCGGTCGTTTATGCTGCGGAAGGGGGTTGATTTGAACGACCCCACCCCGAGTCTCTGACTCAGAAGTCTGACCTGCAAGACAACAGGACACAGGGTTTACGTGGGGACTCTACTCGGGGCTTGTCTAGCTCGATAGCACAGTGAATACGACGTTCATGTCCGATTCTGTACACTGCTGCGCGCAGTGGATGTATCTGAAGCTACATCGGGCTTTTGGCGATACTGGATGTTTTTCCACCGTATTGGATAATACGCCGGCGGTCACGGTCAATCGTTGGGCGATCGGAGTGTTCTTTGTTTGAGAGTACCTTTTCTAACTCCCTTCCTTCTTATGACAGCAGTGTCGCAACTATAAAAATAGTTCTGTTGTATGCCCAGAGAATCGTATCTCACTAGGTAAGCATTCCTATGTGATCATTAGTGCGATATATAACGTTATGAATGCATTTGCTGTCGGTTTGACTGCTCTATTTGGTCTGTCTGATAAAGATGTACTTAGATGGATTGAAGTCTTAGTCAACATAGTCCACCGGAACGATACAATGTACAACCCTGACCACCACCGCAAGGTGGCAGAATTGGTCAGAATGCGAAAATTATCAAGATGGCAGCTTTACAGGACTGAAAGAAACCCATATTTGTCCACAAACATCATTTAAGGTTGTCACGCTTGAAGTCGGAACATTGATGCACACAGGTTTTCAAGGCAACCCCTCCGGGTGCACAGGAGACCTTCACCATTAACACTTACTCTTTGCGTATTTTCCGAAGTTCACTGATAGAACGCAGGAGTCGCCGACTGTGTTAGCCTCTTCACTGATCGTCTCGACACCGGAGTAAGCAGGGTTAACTATCCTCCTTCTTCCAGCGCGCCATCACATGTTCATCTAGGAGCCGTTTGAAGACCACATCACCACCTACGCTGGTAGCGCATCCCAACTATTGACGGCCCGCTGTGACAGTCGGAATACGGCATGAAGTCGCCCCGATCGTTGTTTGGGAATCGTGAGTGGATGACCCCGGAATCTGTACTCATTTCGGAGGGGGAAGTCTGCTCTGAGCACCTCACCCACGTCACCTCGCAAAATGCGGCGTATCACAATTAGGTCACTGCGGAGCCGCCTGTAACTCTGAGGGTACATGTTCAGGTACTCTAGCCGCCGGTTATAGGAGGGGCCCCTCATCCCCAAAATCATGCGTGTGGCAATCACTGCTCGTTCCCATTACGTTGGCAGTTTACCTTTGTCCAAGGACTGTTGGTACAGGTCCGTCAGTGGCGCAGCCAATTCCACCGCCAGTTCACGCATCAATAAAAGGTGGATGTTATCCAGACCGACATCGATCGACCTAAGCTCGCGTTCCACCACTTTAAGGTTAAACAGCGTGTCGATCAGGCATGGTCCAAAGTCATCAGGCAAGGCAGATTTTGCACTATCCTGGGAGAAGACCGAAGCATAATACCCAGCCAGTAGCTGAGCTTTGTCCAAGTCCTCAACCACCTCGTTTCCGCTCTGATCCATCAGTGCCGGGATTACCACCTTAGTTCTGGTCCACCAGCGGATGTACGCCCAGAGCCTCTTGGGTGCTGTGGCCGATTCCGCGGTCAGCCTTTCCTCTTATTGCTGACGTTTTCTTCATGGCGTTACGTTCGTTCCGTGTCTTCTGGTAAGCATCGTAGGCACCATGACCAACCGGTAGTTCATCCACTGCCGGTGTCTGCGCATGAGGATGGCACGCAATTCGACATCGAACGACCACGGGACACCGGTGCGAGCCGTTCCACGAGAGCCAGCAGATTATCTCTGATTTTGCACCAACGCCCATCAACCGTGTTTGTGCTGCCGTCCCAGTCGTATGCGCGGGCAGCCTCCCTCAGTACTCCGAACAGAATCTCCCAGATATATCGTCGAACCTGGGTAGGTGTTGCCCGTAGTTCACCTCCTGCCTACCATATATTCAGTGGCGCATGGTAACTCCTCCCTAATAGGGGCAAGACGTCAACACGGTTGATGTCGGACTCTAAAGTGGAAAACACCAAATCCAACCTCGAGCGGCATTCAGCCTGTAACCGTGTGAGAGCATCCACATGCTGGTACTCTTAGGTGGACAGCCACCAAACAAACAATTGCATTCATTTACCGCACCTTTACATTGTTTTCTATTTACATTGTAGCTCACTATTGGTGCTTCATTACTGTGGACTAATCATTTAATCGCATCCCTCTGAGCGTTCACCTCCAAACATGTTTTCTAAGCGATAAACACTCCATCAAGATTTGTTTGTCTTCTCAGTTCGAGTCGCGTGATTGAATATACGATTAGCTGATCTGTTCAGCAACTACAGGGACATAACACTGGCGACGGGGTCTCCACGAACCAAACAATGTCTATATCTGCAGACCAGCTACAGTCCAGTCTGCGGCAACAGCGAGAGCAGTTTGAGAAATCGCAGCGGCGTCTCACCGAGTCTCTGACAAAAACTCTTCACTTGCCATCAGCATCCGCAACTTCCAGTGACAAATCAGCGTCAGTCGATTCAACCGCCGCAGCCATTTCGGACTTTCACTACGGACCTTCATATGGTCATACATTTGACGCATGGTTCAAACGTTGGGAAGACACATTCCAGAGTAAATTTCCTGGCAAGGACTTCAGATGGAAAGCCCGACTTTTGGTCCGAAAGATTGGCACTGCGGAACACGAACTGTTCACGAATTTCATTCTTCCACAACAACCGAAGGATTTGGATTTCTATCAAACCCTCAAACAACTCAGAGATATTTTTGGTGAACAGCTCTCACTATTCAACGTCCGGTACAACTGCCTCAAGTTGACTAAACGTGAGTCACATGATTATGTAACTTTTGCAGGTCTGGTCAATCGGGAATGTGGAGGGTTCCAGCTTAAATCCCTCACAGATCAGTTCAAATGCCTCATTTTTATTGCTGGTCTTCACTTGCCTCGGGATGCTGACATTCGAACTCGCTCACTGTCCAAACTTAAACAGGATAAGGAAATCACAGTGAAAGCTCTCACGGCTGAGTGTCAACGACTGGTGGACCTGAAACATGACACAGACCTGATTCAGCAGGCGGCACAACCATCAATCGCCAGTACGGTCCAAGTGATGAAAGGAGCCACCGCTAAATCCACAAAAAAGCCGCCAACAGCATGTTGGTCTTGTGGCGAGTGCCATTTCAAACGGCTTTGTCCATACCAGAAGCACCAATGTCAGAGATGCAACCGACGTGGCCATAAGGACGGGTTCTGTGGCCCACAGGGCACCACTACCTCCAAGAATCGTCGGAATCAGGC
>JTDE01003367.1:3064-16849 GCA_014338405.1 Paragonimus skrjabini miyazakii | reverse complement strand
GTAGTACGCTTACCATTCATGTTTCTGAAACCACCATTGGTGAACAACTGCTCTTTTTCAGCCTGTTATCCCTTCCACTATTAGTTGCCTACTATGTATGGTTTCAAATTTGAGGTAGCACCTGATTCAAGTAGCAGCTACAGCTGGATTATACAGAATTATAACAAGAACATAGCCTTCGACGCTTCTGAAAAGTTCCGGGACAGGTATGTTTTTGAACTTGATCAGACAACACAATATAACATAATAATTCTTTGCATCATATTGCCTAGACCGAGTACTATAATGGTTACATTGAAAAAAAAACCGGGGCTTCCAGCACTAAGTAAGAGGACGATGGAAAAAATTCGTTCATGCAAATCACTGCACGTGGTCTTCACTTACCGAAAAGGAACTAGAATGTGATCTTAATAAGCACTTCTTGCTTGCAAGGCGTTATATAGCAGCACAGTAGACAACAGGCAAGCTGTGGTTCTCAATTGCAGTGGAAATAAACGTTAAGTTGACAATTTAGACAGCGCCATCCCAGCTTAATTTGTCAAGCAAAGGCAGTTCGCGTGATTCTCCAGTGTTCTTGGTGTTTCGGCAGACAGTACCTACGGACTCGGCGCCAAAATAACCACAGGATGGAACGCTGGTAATGGGTACAGTAGGAGAGTATTTCTCCAGGCACTGGGAAATAATTTTGTTGTCCGTGTAATTGTATGACAGTGGAAGTCCTAAGACCTTAATCTTCTGCAATTCTTCGTGTGTGCTGTGCTACACCGGAGTCTTCATCTCTCTAATTGAAGTTGACGTTTAAAGAAAAGGCGCCAGAACTGCCTGTCCAAGAAAGAGTCAGTCGTATGCGTTATGCAAGCCGCGTACTCAAACTATCACTTATTTCTATTCCTGTTAAAAGTGCACAAACAAGGAGCTCGCAGATGCAGACTGTCACATCGAGACTGGACCTTGACGCGGTGTGACGGCTTGCGCATTTCGATCACCTGTTGGGCTAAGCTGGAGCGCGTAACGATCACACCGGTAGAGTCACACACCAGGCAGACAGGTTGGTAACGGTCTGATGAACCATGGTTAAGGGTTGAAAGATTGGGGCTGGTTCTATCACATTGTCTCCCATACACCGCCTTGCAGTACGGGATTTTGAACGAGGGAGTTTAGTTAATTACCGTGATCGCTCCAATCTCTAGATCTAAGCATCCTGGCAGTATTTCAACCTGCATACAACTGTGAATAGTCGTAATACTAGTATTTCCATACTGCACTGGTCTTCCGATAGTACACACCGGGTCGCCTTATCTGCCACGTACACTAGGATTGATGGACGAAAACGTGCTACTGCTTACTCCTCTCGACTCCCATTCCCAGTAATTTGTTTACAGATTGTACAGCAGATATGGCCATTTACAGTAACATTATCCCTGTAAGTGCCATCTTTTACTACTCAGCCTCCGGTTTCCATCGTCCCCCGCTTAGATCTGGAATAGTGGTCATTATTGTAACTCTCAGCGGACACACTTTGAAACAGATAGGCAGCTCTCGCATGAACGTTAGACTCGTTACACGTCGACGGCTTTTGATTTTCAGATAGTAGACTCTTGCACAGTAGTCAGCGTGTCGAACTGACAGCATCTGTTCTGTGTACTCGATACTGGCTATACACTTCGGGTGGCTACACGGCCGCCGGTACCGGTCAGGCCGGAGTAGGTATAGTCATCAACACTACGCTGACAGATTGGATTCCCATTAGCAGTAGACTGTCTGTGTCTCTTTGCCAGATTCTACTAATGTCAAATCTAGACGCCAAATTTTCGGATATTTTCATTGTCTACTGGTATTTTTCCTGGACAAGAATGCATTGATAAAATTTTCATTCTTCGGTAAATTCCAGAGTAGCGTCACGTGGAGCGCCGGTCAACCATGACAGCTTTTCTCAACTTCAAGTGTACAGTCGCTTCAGTAGATCGATCTACACTTTCAGAGTCGCTATAAACACAAGATTGCATTGACCAAGCGTGTGAACATACTTGCGGCTGTTTATTCTCATATTTTAATTCAGGTTAAGGTTTATGGTGAAATGTGTGATAGTTTCAGCACCAGGGGTGACCTACGTCAATTTTGTTCATGTTCACCACTTTCGTTTGGTTTTGTCATAGATTAAGTAGTCGCAATCGCAGAAATCCAGAGTGGACCTCCTACTTGATGAAAGACTGATTTATGCTGGCTGCATGTTAATGTTGTTTGATAATTTTCAAGCAACACGGACAATGCTAGACGCTATTTCGAATTCTGTCAAGTATTTCGGAATGTGCTTGTCGTTTCAACATGCAAATTGTTTGTGCAAAACTGCCGTGATTACGTGGGTTCCATTTTGGATGATAAAATTATGGAGGTTGATTTCCGGTTTGTGTTCTTGGGATGTTGCATCGGCAGCGGCAGTTGTGTGGGGGAATGAAGGAGAAACTCTTATGTTCAACGCTGTGGATGTGTTTGCCATCAGGTAGCTTAGGCATCTCTCCAATATTTAAAGGTCGCATCTTTAGGGCGATTGTGAGATGTTACTTTACGGCTGCAAAAGGTGGCTGCTCCTGGTAGAATACATGAACCGTCTCATGGTATTGAACCACCGAGGTCTGCGTTCCATCGCTGACATCGAGCGACGCCAGCGAGTAAGCATCAAGGAGATTGGGAAGCAGATATTTGGTAGGGATTGCAAAGCGACTTCCTTTATTCAATTTTTAAGTTTGCACAGACTTAGATGGTTAGGTCATTTAATCAGTGTAATAACTAGACATGTGACACCTATCACTTTTTGCCGATTTCACGGCCAGTTGTCATGGTTTGCAGAAGTTAAGTAATTTAACAAGGAGTTGGCCACTCTAGTTCGGGCTCACTTCCCTGGCTGAGACCCTTTAGATTCACGGAGTCGATGGCTGGAGATTTAAGGTGAGATAGATGTTTATTGTGTTCAGTAGCATGAAGATTGCTGTCGATTAGTCAAGTTGTCTGTGAAGTAAGTGCATTTAATGACGCCTAGGAATGAAAGTCGTATGGAAGTTGTCCTGTTGACTACAATTTACTTTCACTTATAGCTCGACTGTTTATTTGCGGAGGATGATCACCTCGATATTGAATACTCGAGTGTAGAGACAACTGTTTTTTTTTTGGTAGTCGGGTCCCTTCCCTTTCTTTTTATTTGGTTTTTTTTTTACTTTTCTTCATGGTTGTATGACAGTTAAGCATCAACTGGAACAACGGATGTTTTACTGTCTTTAACGACGATGTAGATGTAAATTAATGTATTTGATTGTAATTGATGGTGTTGTCCTTTTGTGTCATTTGTTAGTTTTGAACTGATACTCGAACAGTATAGCCGATTATTGATCGTTACATTGTCCTTTAGCTTTCCCGAAGCTTATTTAGGTCACTGGGAGCATGATAAGAAGCAAAAGATCTCCATTTCTCTTCGGAATATGCCTGTCGTTTCTACTGATTCCCATTTCACGTCGATCCTTTCTACGGGGATATTTGAAACGACCATGACTTTTGGATATGTTGCCCACGAACTTACAGTTTTCTTTCCGCGTCAACCCAGTCACTTTCTTACACTTCGGACGCTAACGGGCTTTCAAAACCGATTATGTTTTGTCATCATCGCAAGTGCACCAAAAACCAGACCTACTCTGGTTTTGCTGAATTTAAATTACGCAGTCGTTGCGGTATGCATTTCCATTGATATGCCGAGTCACCCTATACAGTCCGACCGAACGTCAGTGATACTCCTAACGATCAATTATTTACATTATTTGCCCATGTTTCTTATTCGTTATACAAGTTTCAAGAGGTGGGAGTTTTCTGACCTCAATGCGGGCCGTCATATCATTTTGTGGGTGTGCTCATACCATTCATCCAACTTTCTGAGGCAGAATCGTTGTTCATCAGTCTGCTTTCCATATCCCTATCGATTACCATTTGTTGTTTCGGTATTTGCCAATCAGCATGCCGAGTTCTGTTGAACTGTGTTAATTCTGATGAACGGATAAAGGTCACACGGAAAGACCGACGAGAACTGCTGGCCCGATAAATGACCGATATTCTTCAGGCTGTGCGTGAGCTATGTTTTGCCAAAACGAGAGGAACGACAGCAATTTGCATTATTCGCCCTGATAAAGTGATTGCTGTAATCGACCTAGGCGAGCCTGTTTCGCACTAATTGATGAGGCTGCAATCGCACGACAATTGAACCAATTTTCCCGTACCTTCCTTTGATAATACGTGTGAGCATAGACACTCAGTGGAACCGGGCTGTGTCAGCTTATCTCGCTATTCTGAAGTGTGAAATTCCTGAACATATGGTGCGCCTAACTGATAAGATGGATTTCTGCCAAATTTAGCCGCATTGTTGCCCCCACTTGAAGCAAAAGTGCCATAAAGGGTCACGGCTTCATCTACTGTGAACATTTTGTTCTAGTCATTACACGTTGAAGAGTAATCTGCGTTAACAATATTGTAGTCAGGGGGCGAGCTTAGAGACTGTAAACAGCGAGCAAGGGAATTGAGTTAACCGGTACTATGTTTTAGCAGGACGTGCCTCTTGCAGCCGCACCCATTAAGGAAACGTATCACGCCAACAGAACCACGTGGTTGCAACTCCTAACATTAGTTTGCCAGCTTTTACATCCATTGTGTGACGAATTGCGTCACGACTAAGGTGGTGGATGACCGTCCGCACTCAAATCAGCACATATCGCTGTGTGCCGCCGGAATAAAGCGGTAATATTCTTATAATCTTTTCTTGATTTGACGTTCGGCTGAAAGTGACCAGATGCACTTTTTTAGACATCCATATCTCATGATGCTCGCGCGTTTATAAAAGTCTTGGGCTTTATTTGAAATGAGGTGTTGCAGGCAAAGGTTGTCTGGCAAACTGCAAATACCATTCTGGATTGGATTTCCGTGAGAATATCTGCTGGATGGTGTTTACTTTTCAAGGGTGTGACGTATTTGTATATAGGATTATTGTTAACGTAGCTGTCTGCGTTGAGTGACGAATGTCATGCGTTTGATCGAAAATCTGTGAGCACGTTCTGTCTTCATTTATTCCCTTCTCGTTGATCCTTCTTCTTCTTACATTGGAAATCTTGGTAGTGATTGCGAGCCTTTCTTACAAAGACTGACACGACCATTCGAACTACGCGCGCGACAAATCATTTCTCTCACGAACGTTAATGTCGATGTATTGCTAATAGTTGATATCGTTTACTTGTGGAAAATTGTTTTCGTGTAGTTTTTTCATCCTTACATCCCACTGCTAGACCTTTGTTTATATGTACCCGGGTCTTATTTTGCACTTGATCACTCCGCCACTACATGATTGTTGCATCTGGTCATATTCACGTGATATTTGGTGGATTCAATATGGAGCATTGTTAAACCCGGACTTCTAGTGGTTGTTCGAACAACGCTTAGTCTCTTCGCGACGTCTATCGATAAGCTGGATCTAGAATAGTCCCATCTGTAATGCAGCGAGCGTCTATAAATTCTGAGCCCGCTAAGCAACCGATTCCGGTCCAAAAAGGACGATCGTAAAGGCGTTTCTTGCTAATAGGAAACTCGCCTTTACGACCGTCTTTTTTGGATCCCTTGGTCTTAAGAATCGTTGATAGTATGGGATCTATCCAAATCAGTTCCGTTCTGGTAATTTGTCACTGTTAAGTACATTTATCGGTCTTATGAGATGGTACTTCCAACAAAACATTTATCTTGTAATTGTCGGATCGTGATCGCCTAATCTCACATGCACAACAATCAGCAGTGAGCTCTTCCAATTTGCCATTGAGCTTAAGAAATTTGGTTATTCGAGGCCAGCAGTTCTTAAATGCCGGCCATTTCGTTCCATATTAAGCACTGGTCTTTTGTGATAGATGCTCTTGTATTCAGGTGAAAATTCCCTCCGACTTACTTCGAAAGCAGGCACGTTACTCGACTTTTATTTTCCTAGGAACTCCTCAATAGTGCATTATCTCTGTCTGGGCGGAGAGTGCGACTTTCGGTGTTTAATTTTGAACAGTGGGAATTTCGTCAAAATAGTGATCAAGTCCGTTCCTCTTTTCTCCTTTGAGTCCGTCAGTGAATCATAGTGCTAGGCACAGACGATTGATGGCTGAATGTTTAGACTTGACCAATCGGTCTTATCTAGTGGGAAGTTAGCTTTACAGTGATTTAGACGCCGAATTCACGATTAAATATGCTATGATTTGGCTCCAGCTTTTAGAAAGAATGTGCACCAGTGATGAGCTTTGCAAAGTGCAGTATTTCGATGTAGCTCAGGTAAGTTGTATATCGGATTGCGAAGGCCATTGAAAAATGTGGCGCAGCCGTATTGTTTTTAGGACTGGTCATGCGACGTTGAGTTTTATTTGGTATTGGCTCGGAGGCTGAACGATGCAATATGGTTTATGCACATCCGAAGATTCCGCTTTAGAATATCTCTGGCTATAATGGTGAAATGTTTCCACTAGACTGGATAGAACGGAAGCGGATAGCAAGCACGTAGGCGACAGTGCGTACTAGCTTCCGGTATTCGGCCGTCGTCAGTCTTGCCACTCTACCCGTATCAAATAGACGGATTATATGAGCAGCGCAACATCTTCATCGATAGCGAAGATAGTAAACAAGTACAACTTGTGTTGGTTAGGCCATGCACTCTGCATGTCAGTGACGTGTCTGCCACACCGCGTGACTTTTGACGTCAAAATTAGGTGCAAGACAGCTGGCGGTGGTGTGATCATAGTCTATGGAAGCTCTGTCCACCATGTGAACAAGACTGGTAAGTGTCGCCTTCCAGGTTGATGTCCACGTGGCCATTCACCTCGCCGACGGGAGAAGCTTTGTGATACGGCGGTGTATGGTAGTCGCTGGTGCACTGTATCTATAAATTTGTTAATTTTTCCTATTAATGCATCCCATTTGATTTTGCTTAGCTTTTGTTCACATTGGTAATGGTCTTTTAGTCTACTACTTCGTGGACTACTGCCACGGTAAACGACTGCGCAATCACTGCAAAATACTAAAACTTATGCCGGCTGGACCACTGGTTCTGGTGGGGATGTTTACCACACCTCCAGTATTTCCTCCGGATGTCAGCTGACTGTAAAACTTATCTGTATGTGAACACCGTAACCAAATATGTGGGATTTTATGCCTGCATTAGTCCAGATTCAATGACTTGTATACAGTTTGTCATATGCACAACGAGTTCGCGCTAACCGACGAAAAGATCATTTTGGTTTCGTGTAACCTGTTACATGAGTTTGATCGTGATGAGTTGGATTATTAAGTTCAGTTGTCCCGATTGGAGACGTATGTCAAAATCTTTGTTTGCTGAAATTGTTTTCATACATCATTCTACGAGGGATTGGGTTACATAAACTTGTCACCTCCTAATCAATTCGGATGGGCATGGTCTGTTTTTATGTCAAAGCTTACGTTGTCGCAAACGACGTATACTATTAATCTGCAATTGACAGTGGTCTTGCTGATCATCAACGATGATGAAGACTGGACAAATTTTTTTGGATGCTTCCAGGTCGTACCATTTTCTTGCTGTAAGTTACTTCGTTAGTAAATATTTGTTGTGCTGCATTGCAAATGGATCTAAGTCTCTTGTCTAGTTTCTGTATCCACCATGTTGTAAGATACGCTGGGCTTCAATACAATACGAAATCTCGGTGTGTTATTGGTCGTGTAAGCATTGTCGAGCTGAACTGTACCGTCAACGTTTTCGTGTTAGATCAATAACTCGAAACCAGAATAGCACGCATATATTTCTCAAGTGTCCCCACTCTGAACTTCTTTTCTGTTGAATATTTAAACGAGTTTTAAGTGATCAGTTTAATGCACTGGTTATAGAAAGTCTACGTTATCCCACAAATCGATTTATGTAATATTTGTCTAGCTAAAAAAACGATTCATTTTTTCATATTTTTACGAGCTTTTATAAATTTTGCCAGACTTTTCAGGTTGCATAACTTATTCTTATCTGTTGGTTCGTCTATTTTATTGTCGTTTGAATTTCTTGCGACTGACAACCGGTCAGATATACCGCCTGTAAGAGAGTAATCGTTATAGATTCTATAACTAACTATCTCAGGAATGATGTGAGATACACTTTTAGCTTTCTAATCTCTACTTCACCATCACCTCATTCATTAGGCACTTCCTGAATGCTGATATCACTGTAATAAAAATTAAACACTACGTGATATAGTTTAATATGAAGCTGTACATAAGTTCGGAGGTCAATACGATAGACAAGTTTGATTCAGTGGTGTCAGTTTAGCAACTCCAAACTGAAAGTCATTCAGAGTCATTCTTAGACTCCCATATTCGGAAATGTGATGTACCTTTCTGTCATCACATCGCCCCTTGGGGGCGATATCGCCAGCTTTGGGAAACAAAGGTTTAGATGATCAGTTGACCATTGTTCTGCTGATCATAATAACTGCCCTGTGTTCATATTTATGGATGATGTCAAATTATTTTAGCGAGTTGACGATGGCGAAAGCTAAAATAGTGAGGTCAATAGTAGTTTTATGTGAAGGACTATGGCCAATAGATGATTACACAATCAAATCCTCGAAGTTCATAGGTGGTGACTGAGTGAGTCAACCAATAATGCACAAAATGGAACCGTTAATGTCGTGGATTAAGGTTGCGGTTATACAGTGTTAACAACGCAAACTGCTAATCGCATACGGTTACTGGTTCGAACCCAGGTTATAGGCATTACTTCTGCACAGGCTCGGGTTTAGCAGACACTAACACTCACTTCACATATTAAATGATGTCACATGATTATGGGAGGCTTGCATAACTACTGTAGACTTTTATGAGCACTGTTCCTACGGTTAGAATCGTTTCTGGCAAATCATTCCAGGCAGATGGATTTCAAATTTCCTATTCTAATTGATGTCGTTATCACCGGATGGTACCTGAATTAGATTATTACCTTGCAGACTCCTCGAGGATATATCTATATGATGTTATACTTACGACTATTTCATGACGCAAACTACTTCAGAGCTTACCCAACTGTCGTTACCCTGTCGGCCATTCGATGCAGCGATTCTACTTCCTACCTGCATTCTGCATGCACATGCTTTGTCAAGTAGACCGGAAATTTTCTGTGATAAGCATTGTCTGTAATGTTGAACTGGACGTGTGCCGCATCCTACATAAGACGCGCATTCTCAGTTGATTTATTTGCACTCTAAGGCTTTAGGCGAATTCTCTGTTGGTACGCCTGAAGATTCCTTCGTCTGTGTTACATACGTTCTTCCGTCCAATCCTTATCATCCTAACGTTTTTCTGCGGTTACAGATAGTCTTTTGTGTACTTGTGTTAGTTTCAACTCCTCTGCAAAATATCTATACCCTGTAGTATTTACGCCGACTAATCGAATCACGTGGCTGTGGATTTGAACCTCTATCATCGCAGCTTCTTGTGTTGTCTCCATCCAACCCATATTCAACCTTACATGTCATGTGACAGCAAACGCTTTGTGAAATTTTCACCCCTTCTTCTTCTTCTTCTTCTTCTGTTGAAGAGCGTACAGTAGAGGATAAAAGAAGGGCGTTCACTAATAAACAATGGACAGTGCAATGGCTTAGGTTTGCCCTGAAAGCTGTAGATAAACATTGGGAGGATGGAAGCAAGCTGAAGGTGGGCCGTAATATTTAGCGAGCTTATGAATTTAAGTGTTATTACGGGTCACGCTGTTGTATCCGATAATAATCCCGTTCAGTTTTATGGTCCCAGACGGACACTTACGTACATCTATCAGATGAACCTCACCTTCGACCTTCACTTTTTACACTTTCTGTTCGTGTGATCTCGTTACGGATGATCGAGCCTTTTTGTAAACTGCCTTGTGCGCTTATTTGTTTCCATCAAGAAGTAATGGTCATTAGTGTCTGTGACTCCAGTCTTCTTGTCACCATCACACCCATAGGTCAATGCCCAATTCGCACCAACCACCACAGACTCAGTAGCTGCTTCATCGAGCGTCATTTTTGGTAATTTTCTAACCGAAACTTATCGACTGGAGGTGAGTGCTACCGCCAAGGCTTCCATCAATTCGGTCTCAGAAACCGGAGGGATGGTTGCTAGTGCCACGGCCCAGGCGTCTGCCACGGTAGATTCATCTCCATCTCCGCCGATTCAGCCAGGCGCCACCGATTCTGACCAGTCTGACCCGTTTGGACCAGAATTCGAATACATTCCCCATTCGAAGCCTGACAGGTAAGTCTGTTTGGTGGTGTGTGTGTGTATGCGCGTCTGAAACCGTGCAAGCTAACCTTCCGCTTTAATACATGATTGGCAATAGCCGGATTGGTCTGTTACAATGGTCATAACTACAGGACGGCTGCCCACATATTGCCACTAGTGGCCTGCGATAAACTAGGAGTGGTTACATACATCCCATATACAGTGTTAACTCGAATGTATGAATCATGGAGGCTTGTACACAGAATGGAATCCTGTTCATTGACCTCCAACTAGTCAGATCGCCAACGTGTTTGGTCGCACGTTCAGCAGCACTGTTTGGGTTTAGACGTAGGGCTTGCACGAGTTGTTTCCCGTTTCTCTTCTCTTTCACGCCGAAACTATAACTAGTTTTTTCTTCTCATGGTTGTATGGCAGTTAAGCGTTAGTGGTAATCATTAGGGTATTGTCACATCACGTCACATCAAGTCGATGAAGTACTTTGTGTATCCCGAAATGTGGATTATCAGCTTTTTGACAAACACGCACCTTCAGCAAATGGGGGACATTGAAATAAGTTTGCCTAAATCACAAAATTATTAGTACAACCATTGAACTTAAGGACATGTGAAGGAAAATTGGTCGTAGTCGTTATCATTTGTGAAAAAAAAATTATCTACTGATTTGGTTTTGAAGTTAATTCAAAAATGAAAAAACGGGGTTTGTGTAGAAATCGCGTTAGATAAGGGATCATGGAAGAACAGCAGAACCGGATACGTACAAATAAATGTTTATACAAGGATCTAGTGCAGAATATGGAAACACACTTAGAGAGATCTGAATACGTTGGGTGGATTGTATCCGATGGGATTGTTCCTGAAAATTGTTCGTACATTTTGAAATGATGAGAAATAATGAAATCAACAAATTGTTTACGAAAAATGCCACTGTGACGAGGTAAATGTTTTAGGGATCCGACAAAGATTTCAAAGTCGCTTGACAACAAACCAAAGGAGACAACTGGTAAGCAATACATCCAGTGAAGAATCACACAAAGCCTTAATAAAACGACTAACCAGATGGTGGGGAAGGGAGAGAGAAGTTAAGCGCCGGACATAAAACGAAAGCCTCTGGACTTTGTTAAAAACATCAATAACAAAGTGACCATGTCATGTTGTTACTCAAAGCAATTCCCAAATATTTAACAGAATACAATCGAGGTAAGGTTCCGTTATTTATAGCAAAAAAGCAGCATACATTATAAATGTCTCATATTGATTCCTTTTCATGAATGAGAACAAAATGTCGACACATTTGGATATGTTAAGAGAAAAATTGCAAGACTCTGACCAACGTGCTTGCCCGGATAAATTGCCCTTGCAGAGCGGAGGAACAACATGCAATTGAATGCTTGGGGTCCAATACCACTTCATCTGCATATTATTGCGGATGTCAGTGAAGATTCGTGCCCAATGCAGTGCTTAGTGTCTATATATCTATATCCTTGACAGGATAGTTCACAGCTCCCAAAATATGAGCTTGCTAATACTAGGACGAGAATGTAAATAACTTCACTTTTTGTGCCGTAGGATAAACAAAAAAAGTGGACAGGAAGATTAGCAATTGCTAACTGGCTCGGATCTGACGTCAAAATGTACGGCTAGCGCTCGCAACTCACTATGATTTTCTACATGCAGTGTATGGATATTCTGACGTTCAAAATGAATGATGCATTCTTCCGTTACCGCTTATTGTTCACATTCCCTTATCGGCTGATTACCCGGCCTTCGGTTCATTCGACCATTTGCCATTTCATTCTGCTCCGCACAATTTTATCCGGCTCATTACGCATAGTAATTTTTGTGGTCGGTAGTATAGAAAGCCGGTTGTCGAAATTTCATTTCGTCACGAGAAGTTAGATGGAATGGTAAGCACATGGGAACTCAAGGATAAGCGTCGACGTTGTAAGTTGAAGATAATTCACTCCATGCATGAACTGCTTTTTAACCCACTAGAAAGACTAGGTTGATCTTTTCGATCACACTATCAACCTTTTGGCCTGTAAGAGCTGAAAGCTAATGTTTGCTATTCATTTCGTCTGTCCAGAATGATTGGGTAATTCAAGTCGATAATGCTTTGGCCGATTTTTGTTGCCTTTTACTACGAAAACAGCTTTTTTCAAGGCAAATCCCTGTTGCCTACACTGTTCAGTTTCTTGTCCAACTATATTACGACTGAGAATATTGTATTCGGTCAGAGGGAGTATAGTGGCAAATATGATCACTCCATGTGTAACTCGAGTAGTCAAAGGGTGAATGATATTCGGTGAATGTCATCTGGACAACCGATAGCGAGAATCGAGTGTACGTACGTTAAATGTAAAGGATAGTTGAAAACATCAATGAGGCCATTTATCATGTTTGGTCCGAGTATGCAAGCGAAAGTAAAGTGATTTTGATCATCTGCTTTGTCTGCGGGTGTGCGTGCGCACACTGTCGTTTAAACAAGTCCTCGAATAATTGTGCAATAATGTATTGTGATCTACATTGTGCTCATCTACAAGTACAGACTACAAAACAAACCAGTCATGTTTTTTTACCCATTGAAAACAGAGTGTCTGGTCGGACAAGTACTATCACACTTTTTGGATTTACTTCCAGCTTGCGAATATGTGGCGGTATGTTCCATTTACTCCCCTTGAACTTCGAGGTGCCCCGTAAAATCGTGACGCTATTATTTCATTTTAGTAAATGATTGAAAATTTCGGTCGCTTTTTTTGCCCAAATTTCTAATTATTCTACTTGTAAAGATTACCGCGGCGAAAAAGTTCCGTGGGTTTGCATACATGAACCCTACAGAAATAGATTTCAAGTAGTTGAAAATTCTCGTAAAAGTACTGAAAAACGAGTGTTTTTTAACAGGATTGTTTTGGACAATTTTCCATCACTAACCGTTACGGTACTACAAACTAAGAGTAGGGAGGGACTACTGATCGAACACGATGCAATAGACAAGTTGTTTAGACAAATGGCAAGCATGACTTCTGGTGAGTTGTAGAGAATTTTGAGGTTGTATAAATGGAGCACCCTTCATAATTGATCGCAGCTATCGCATTCCCATGGATATTTCAGTCACCTCTTTTGGAAACGATGTGCTGTACTGTATTTTCGCTCTTGTTAGAGTTCGTCAGTAGAGTGTATCCTTGCCATGGTTGTGATTACAACTCTCATCACGCTTTCATTAGATAACTATGTTGACTACTGCGCCACTGACCTCACACTAAACGCTCGAAGAGAAGTCCTAGTTCAGGATTCGTTGACTGGGATTAATGCGACAATCACTGTGTATCTTCTCGAGACAGTGTATCAGTCTGAGCAGTACTTGCAGGCGAACGTGGCTAACTGTTTATATATGATAATTTAGCCACAATGCAGGCCCCGGTAACCGTACCGGTTATTCACTATACCATCAAATTCTTTGTTGCCTCCGATTTAACAAAAAAAATCCTTCGTATACTTT
>JTDE01003366.1:42237-65063 GCA_014338405.1 Paragonimus skrjabini miyazakii | reverse complement strand
CGCACGAACCACCGCAAATGAAGAAGACAGGAAGACAGGTAACCTTCAGCTAAGGGTGTATTTGACCTCAACCAAACGTTGTCAATACACTGGAAAACTCCACCGTATTTATAATATTCAAGCGGATGCTCATACAGTGTTAAGAATATTAAAAAAACACATTTTTAGGTTAATTGTGGCATTATCCCAGCAACAATGCTATGAGTGTAACTGCTTTTCGTCTGACTGCTCCCATTTGGCCGGTCTGACAGGATTGCACCTGGAAGGACCGGAGTCCTAGTCAGTATAGTTCGCCGGATCAAAACAGCATACAAGCCCGACCACTTCGTCAAGGTAGCAGTGTAGGTCAGGGAATTCGCGACAACATTTAACATCGTCTGAAGTAGATACAAATTTACGTGTCACGGGAATTTCAGTTAGAAATTTTAACTTTTATGGGGTGAAGATACATTTAGTCTGATTGGAAGTTACAGTAGCATGTTTGTCGATGAATGAAATGCGTTCAACTAAGAAAATCGACAACCAGCGCTTAGTGATGGTTTGAAGTGGACTTCTAATGACAGGCGTGAGTACTGACTATTTTTGATGTTCAGCGGGACATGAAGTCTTATTTTAACACATTGAAAACCATTTCATCATCGCTTATTCCGTTGTGTGCTCTTTGGGAAGTGATCTATTTTGTAAGACAGCTCTCTGACGCATGCGTCTCTTCATGAGGATGTGGTTTCTCTGTTAATTTAACTGACTAGCCTAAAGTTGTGATCGAAACCCGATCAAGAATTTCTGGGACACACTTGCTGGGCAGTGGTGATAAGGTCTACAGGTGCATTGTTAAATTACAGGATTTCTTTGGGCAGGAGTGAGATAACCTGTCTCCAGCTTATCAGGAGCATGCTGAGACAATTGACGTTCCAAAGGGGAATTTAAGAAGCACGTTTTATCAGTTTCTCTTAGGAAACATGCGTGCCTCATGTTTTATTCTCAACTGACGATTTTCTAAAAAATAACCGCCTTCCAGTGGGACGTGAATTATTTTATGTAGTAAGTTGAGATTGTCTGAATCGTATAATGTGCCCTGCGTGTTTTAGATTAGCAGAAACGTCTTCAAAAAATTAGTTGATCATGTAGTTCTGACATGGTGTTTACTTCTTACATAGTCGGGGTAACTCCTCATTTATATTGGTCTTTCCCCATTGTTCCCTTGATTTCTTTACTGATATGTCGTGGTGAGGTTGATTATCAGTGATACTAGAGTAGTGATCATCAGGACATCTTTGCCCAGCTGTTAGTTTGCCATTTTACATTCATTATGAGCTGTGGGGGAATTACATCCTAGAGAATGGAGTCCGGGAGTGTGATCTTTGAGAATGCACCAAAGAGTCGAACGAATGCAGTACCTTATTGCGGTATTGTTTGGCGTAAACGGTACGAAAAGTCAGTTATCTAGTGAACGTCCTTAAATCACTTTAGTACATGGGAGGCGTAGGAGATTTCCGCTGGAAACGGCCTGAATTAAGCGGGGCACCCAGTCCGGATGCTGGATCATGGCAGAGTCGTGCTTGAGGTTGACCAGTCTCTCGCATTCGTCCACGATCTGCTCCAGCTTGATGTTTGGCTCCTGGTCGATTTTAGTCAAGAGCCTGGTACGGAGGTCAACGTAGCTTAGTGATTGCAGACCGCAAATGAAGACCAGGCAGCGGAACTGGTCCTCAGTCAGCGAACCAAGTTTGAACCGTCCGCACTCACGGTTGACGAAACCAGCGTATGTGACAAAATCGTCATTGTCACGTTTGACCAGTTGGAGGCACTGGAACCATGAGTTGAACAAGGGTGAGGTATCCCCGAAGATCTTCGTCAGCTTCTGGATCGTGTCCGCGAAAGTCAGGGTTCGCGGCTCGGCGGGAAAGATGTAGTTGGTATAGCGGACGTGTTCCGCTGGGCCCAATTTCTTGAGCAGTAGACGAACCTTCGTCTCGTCATCTCTGGATGCCAGTTCAATAGTGACCGTGTCTTCGCATCGCTTGTACCAAGCTTCGAAGGAGACATCAGCTTGAGGGTCATACAGGAAGTCGGCGACATTCCGGGCCATGTGATCCACGGACGGCGGATCGGCAGAAGTGGACGACCCAAGCGCGGCAAAGCTGATGGCTAGCATTTCCATCAGTCGGATCTGTGACTGCATAATCTGCTTGTGATCTGGGTCAGCAGATATAGTTCAAGACAAAGTAAAAGCTTTGTTTTTGTTCCGTCGCTAAATGTTATGACCCGCTGGTCAGTGGTAATCAGAAATGTCTAGCGCACGACAATACAAATCATGGAACGTAGCACAGAGCTTAGCAATACCCGGAAACTCCAGAATAACACAGAAGACCGTGACCTTTAGCCGAGATTGTATTTGCTCTCAAACCAAAAGTAACATAGCAGACCAGCCTGCGTATATATAGTTTTTGAACGGCGTTGAAAAATCCCACCTGAATTGGTGCAATAAAAGTGGGATGGGCTAATCACAGACGCCGGGGAAGCTTGCGCCGAAATTGAGTTTTGGCATGTTGTGGCGCGAGAAAGTAAAACTCAAAATCACAGTTTATTTTTCGATGATATCTCGAAAAATAAATCATTCTGGGGGAAAATAGACATTCTCCAACAGCGATGCTAGGCATAAGCGAATGATTCGCTTCGAAATTTTATATACATAATTTACAACTCGCAGGGCAGTTGCTTGGGACGCGTGATCTTCTATAACATTGATGAGGGGAGCCGTTCCGTCTGGCAGTATCTTTTGTAGTGGTCTTCCGGCATTTATCACAATCGAATGCATTGGTTAGATGGGTGGAACCCTTGTTTCAAATACGCTCGTATAAGGGTTGGTAACGGTGTCCCGGTTGAACAGATTGTGATACACTTGTTAACCCTACTACTTCAATTGATTTTCGTCTTGAGTATTCCTGACAGTTTGTTTCCGAGTCAGCGCTCTGCCGCTGTTTTAAATCTATATTCCCGTCCGAATCATCTCTTGTCTGTGTTGTCTTGACAGTATTATCCATGGGAAAAGCTTTTTTTTAACCTAACTTTGCTTATAATCTTCAGGTAATCATCAATGATCCCTCCCTGCAACGCGCCAACGGTTCAACACTCACTCACTCCCCACCAATCAAGCCTTCCTACTATGGAGACATACAAGCATCCTCCAATAAACAAACTTCTAACGGCTCCACGCCGACGAACTCGCCGCACGTGGCCGATCGGTCCGGACCAATCACGTGTGAAGTGACCGCCGGCCACGTGTCTCCTTTGCCAGCCCAAGCAACCTACAAAGAGCAGCGGGTAGAACGTGTAAAAATCAAAAGCGGTGGAAAACCCGCGAAATGTTGTGTTCTTCAATAAACAGATGAGTGTTCAGAGTAAGTTCGTATTTAAGGAAGTTTTACTGCCAAGAACATATTTTCGAAAATTGACTCCATATACCTGGTTTTCGTAGCTAGGAATTCAAATCGAGCTCGAAATAGTCGGGAGTTCAGAAACTTAACATCACTCGGCTTATCATCTTCAGTATAAATAGCGATATATCACTACCTTTTACCGGTGTTTAACCATCATACCACATTGGATAGAAGAACTGATACTAACCGGGAAATAAAAAAAGGTACTGGGACCTAGTTACTAGAATTGCCTATGTCTAAGATCGAACAATCAAACCGTACATAAAAATAGGGCGTCATCAACAAGACGGCTTCCTTTCAGCTTTTAGTGTCCAACATCATTAAACACACCTACTTCATGAACAATCCAACAAAACAACGACAACATTCACGCCACTTATTCTGAATAACCGCGATCCACTGGTGTCCTCAGCCACCTACTTTGCGAGTCACGAAGGTAGTATCCCTGGGGACGAACCTACAATCGTAAATAACTCCATTTTTCTACCCCGCCTAATCGTTTTTCTACCTTGCGTCTCATGCCGGTCGCAAAAAGCGCTTAGTGTAGCGGACAGTTCGCTGACATCTTTGTTACATGATTTAACTTTCTAAGTGTATACATGTTTATAGGTTGGACTGATCTATTTACATTGCCTAGCCCAATTGTAGGAGAGTGTTTGGTTTGGCATTTTATCGATTTTCTGTCTATTTAGCTCGTTGGGGAGTGTAAGGCGTCCAGAAATTCTTTTGAGCGCTTTGGTGTTTGTGTGAGTTCGGGTTTCTACAACATCAATACTAAATGTGTGACCCCCGCGTGCATACATATTTCACGGGACCGTTGCAAAGATCTTTGCTGGAACATACCAATTTCAGATCACCGGACAATGGGACATCTTACGGAAGTGTATAACGACGGAAGTTCCTCGAGCTCCACCAACATTTACTCACTGATAACGTTATCCCTTGTAGCGCTGAAACTTTGAAACGGAGATAACAACCGATCATTAAAAGGTTGAGATATCCAGTTATGCGACCACACTATCCGCGATTTCTTCCCATACTTCAACCGAGCCACTAAAGCCGTTAATATTATAAACTGTTTAGCTCCAGACTGTATTATTTGCTTCTTGTGAGCGGACATAACGGCTGTGCACCTGTGGACAGCTAGCTTACATGATCATGCTTTCGAATATTGCTCGCTTCTGCCACTTACCGACATCAAACATTTACTTGATCAATCAGCTCGCCATCCATGAATGTGTATCTATTGACCTTCATCGTCTAGTTCTTGGTCACCGATCTCTGTGAAAACGTCTTGTGTCAAACGTACCTTTCCGATCGACTGAACAAACTAAGTGGAATGTCATTGTTTCACTGACCGACCACAGAAGAATATCGTGTCACGTAACGACGAAGTTGAATATGTTTCGAGTGGACACTGGATCGCCGAATTTTTGGAGGCTCACCAAACTGTTGTAAAAAAAGAATATAATACTATTTTATATCCAAAGCAAGCGGAAAACATGAGGAATCACTACAGAAAGAGATGGCCAACGCTCGTAGCGGTTAGTTAATACGGTCATTTACAATTGCTATAATACATCACGACTGGATGCTTTTCATAGGTCAACCTAAACAATTCGTGTAGTCGGAATTCGCACCGGAGGCCCATATCAATTTCCGGTGCTAACAGAAAAGTACGCACAATAGCGACCTTTGTAGGCTATATGAAGCTACACTTGCTTTCTGCTGCAGTGTTGTGGACCTTCAACTTAAAAAGGAGTTCGAGCTTTGTACTGGCTACCTCATTTGCCAGATCTTAATAATGTACAATAATTATATGGCGAGACTACCACTTTGTTGACTCTCAAACAAATGTCACACTTTAAGATGTATAGGACAGGTGGATGGTAACAACAATAGAAACGGTCGACGACTAGAAGAATGACTTTTATCGCTTCCAAGGCAAACAGACTGTCTGAGTCAACAGTTAATGCATACACAGGGCAGTTGCGCAATGGCACGTAAAACGAGTTGTCGGGGTCAGCAACGTTTCCTGTTTCCATGATGTTCTTTGCAATGGATGATACAGGATTTCGTTTCAGCTTGCTGTTGTCATTGTTTTTCGTGTCGTCACGCGCACCAACCATTTGTGTGTATGCTGGACCATGTTGTATTACATATATCGACCTGTTCTGTCGATACATTCGTCACCGTAACTGAAAGTGAACTAATGGATTGATTACGCCTGAGCCAGAACATTTTAGGAAGCCACAATTATGACCAAGCTGAGCAACACCCGTGACTGTCAGTGGCAACCGCAGTTCAGCCGCGTAGTCTGTACGAGTTAGGGCAGACTGTAGGTATCAAATTACGTCATTATGGTCACCTTTGGAAAGTAGGTTTAAAAAAAAACCGTACGCACGGCAACGTTGGTCGATTTTTTGTGGCTGTGAATGTCGACAAACGTCTCAGGGCACCCGTTACCGGGCAATACCTCTTTCAACTTTTCCTTCCCTCCTTACAAACAGTCCGGTACAAATCTGTAGAACAGTGTTCGCACCTCACTTCGTTTGTAAGCAACCGGCGCAAAACAGTAAAACTGTAATTATTGACCACGCCTAGTAGCCTACGGTGCGTTGAGCGTTGTAATGAGTCATCCTGTCACCTAGTGAGTAAAACAAACTTTCGGTTGCTTATTCCGTTAAGGAATCTATTTTTTCCGTTTAAAACCGCTTCCTTCCTTGAGAAAACGATTTTACCCAATCTTAATGAGCGGAAACGTCCTGAACAGTTAAAAGATATCCTTAACTATTTTTTTACCCGCCCGACTTTTATTCTGCTATGCTCCTTGGTGGCTCAGTGACCTTACCTGTTATTTCTGGCAACTGTCATTCGATCTTCTGTTTCGAGACAGTTTATAGATTGTTGTGCACCATATAAATAACCTGTAATTTCCTCTTCGAGTCACGTTTTTTTTAGGGCGGAAAAAAGTTGCTTTTTGCATCCGTCTCTTGGTTTGTTTTGGGAGCAAATTAATGGGAACAGTCGCGCTGTCCTCGGGGCCAAGATTTTCAGTTTCCTTTGTTACGAACAAGAGAATTCGATTCTCATCAAGCGTATTATTAGTCGGTGGAGGAACCAGCGTATTTTTTCGAGGGTTTACAACATACTCTTCATGGGACACTCGTTTGATGTTTTGATGTCCAACCGGACTACGAAATTGCTGGCGTTCGTCGGGGCACTAGTCATCAGTACTCACCGTCCGGTCCTGTGTGCGCGTAAACTGTTGGTTCAGACAGCTTGTCTGCCTTGGGAAGAATAACAGTCCTTCCAACGTAAAGCCCAATCCTTGGCCGTTTTTTCTGGTTGTTGCTATCCGCATGTCCTATACATTATAGTATTTAACATTCGCGACTGGAAAAAGTAAACCAATTGTTGACATCTCACGACATATGTCTACTTTCCTCATTGGTGAACTGGATAAAGAGAACCCAGCGTTTTAAGTGTAAACCACCGTCAACGATTACTGTAACATTGCAATCTAGAACATGCACTCATTGTGGATGGCTGTGCTAACGGGACGATGACGAAACCGTAAGTAACGAGCAAAACATTGAATGATATGTTTAAGAAAAAAAATTTTCCCGGCTTGAATACGTTCATTGTTGACCGGTGTTTATATTTAACCTTCGGATGAAAAAAACAAAAGTGCATTCTCGTTTTTATTGACTCAACTCTGTAAGCATTTCATTTGTGATTAGGGATTAAACTAGACTGCATTTACTACTTCTGTCATTTGGAAGGGAGAGCACTTTGTATGAAATATTAACTCACAACGTAGCTGACAGTTTATGAGTGAACGGAAAGCGAACAATATTGTGAGGTTTGTTACTCCCGATTCGTCCTTTCTGATTGCCACCTACTCCTTTGTGTTCGCAAGTTATGAAGGAACTGACCTTCTATGATCAAAAATGCGTAGGAATTGGCTATCAGGATTGCCCAGTGTCGCTGAAAGATACATACTAGTTGAACACTTCATGACGATAATAATACAGATCTTGTGAGGTACGTTGAAGTGTGTAGAAACGGCGTAGTCAGTGGGTGTCACAGGGAGCAGTCCGTTTGGAGTAGTCAGATGTGCGAGTAAATAATTCAAAAGAAAAGCATAGCCAATACGGCCAGATAAAAGTAAAGTCAAAATGGTAGTAAGTTCTCTACAATAAGTAGTATTATAGAATGAAGATGATTTTAAGTCATCGAAATATTTTATATGTGCTATGAATAATCTGTTGTGACCAAGTGTTGCATAACAAACAGTTGATCCAATTGGTATGGATAACGGATGTGTACAAATATTCTCTTAAATTTCGTTGTTGTACAGACCTACATAACATTGTGCTGGTCGTTTACCTGTTAACTGCTTCTACTAAGCTAACTCGTTCACCTCTTTGTTCACGTGTCCGTTGTGGCTGATACCATTTAGTGAGTCCCGCAACGTGTTTCAAAGCTCAGTGGTCGAAGGTGAACTGTACGAATTGGACTTTGATCTTTGTGACAAGTCCATTCAAACCCTGTCGGTGGTTATAACTCTACTTCCATAGAGAGACAAGATATCAAGCGACCTTGTAGTAACACGGTATCAACAGCTATCGTCCTCTCAAACTGGGTACTACCGACACTTGATCGCAGCTCTAGTATTCAGATAAGCCTTTCTACTAGTCCATCTTGAAAGAAAGTACGAGACTCTAGTTTCACTCTTACTGGAGCTCATCAGAAACTTGCACCCTGGGCGTCGTCCTTCTAATACTAGCATGTTAAGCACAACGCCAATTATTGTTCTGTTGTGTATATTTGGTACGTGTCACTTTCCATATGGAGAGTCTTGCGATTGAGCATATTACGGGTTGGACACGTCCTGACATGATTGCATGTCGGAATTCCCCAGGCATCTGCTTCCATACGTTTACCAACTCTACTAAATAATCTCGTTGTGATAGGTTTGCCAGTTTCCTCGTCCTTGTTGCGGCCAGCTGGATATCAAGTTATAATCTCGTCGAATTGGACTAAGAGCTGAATCTTTTGTGTAAGTGTATGCCATGCTTAGTCTCTTTTTTCCGGCCTCCCATCTAAGGTTTGAGGGGCAGTATTTTCTGATAATCGAATGTATCTGGTGACTGTAAATTGACCAGTGATGCGCCTGCTACCTCATTTATATCTGTTTTTCTATCTGCACTGCACTGTTTTCTACACGAGGAGATTTCTCTCGTACACCCGTGCAATGCGATCCTAGGCACTTCGAATACTACTCGATGATATAGAATGATATGCACATTTTGTCCAGTCCAGCGGTGGCTTCAGTATGACAAACATTGTGCGAGTTTGTAACTTACGTGTTTTTGTCCATCTGCTTGACTGGCTGGCACTTTGTGGATTTAAATTTGTGGTACGAGCGTTTAGATTGTTCAGATTGTTCAACCCTAATGCTGTGTAGTGGTTGACTTGCCATGAAATCTTGTACTGTATTTGGATAACAAGGGAGAGTTACTCACACCGAACAGAACAATAGGTCGAGGTCTGAGACACCAATCTTCCGATATCCTAGGACCAGTGCTACAATAAAAGTTACGCCGTACTTCGGGAAATCGGATTTATTTCATCGGCTGTTTTTCGGATGCAATGTAAGGTCTGGACCCAAGAAATTTGGTCGTTGACTTGTTTACTTAGATCCAGGCGTTGTGATCGTATTCCATCTCCCATCCAATCACTGTTGAATTGCTGTCGATGGTGGTTTTGATGAGGAAAGCTTTGACGAGTGGAGTATTTCATCTGGTGAGTATAGTGGCATGTCAGAATGTCCCATCTCAATAATCAACCAGAACAAACAGGTTTACGGTCACTCCACCCACTTGTACTCTATAGGGTGCCCTTGTGTGTGGTTTCGTCGTTCTTAGTCCGCTCGTTTTAAGACTCACACTAAAAACCTATCATGATGCGCGATTATTCGTCCCTTTTGTGAATTCGCCTGCCCATATGTGACGCTGGTTAGAGCATAGATTTGACGGACATCTGGACGTTCATTATGGTCGTCTTTATCGTTAACTCCAGTATGTCATTGATTGATTCTGATGTTTGTATGCCATACAACCGTTAAAACAGCCGTCATTTAGATATAAAAAAAGAGATAGAGCTTAATTCGTAAACCTGTGTCTAAACCTTAGGATGGTTGTGAACCAACATTTTGGTTACAGACAACCGAAATGCAAGTAAGAATAAAACGGCATTTACAATACGACTTACAATTCCAGGTTTCGTTGATTGTTCATTCTCTACTGCCAATTCAGTCAATTTCTGTCACTGATTCCGGATAACCACCACCTCTATCATCTTCGCCCACACACTATGCACGAGCCACTGTTGGGACAGTTGTCCAATAACTCAAAATAATGCACTTCAAACGTGTAGCATCCACTGCCCCACCTGTATACAAAAAGCGAGTAGAAGCAGCTATAGTTCAACCCACTAACAGTTTGAGGACAGAATGTTTAGTACACTCTAATGGATAAAAATGGCAGTGGCACTGCTTTTATCGGACAAAGTATCTTTTCCGAGTCAAAGGTTAAATCGCTGATAGGCTATTAGTTGTATACCTGCTGCCACGGTTCGCAATACCGGGTCACATGCTAGCCAATTTAGCTCCTTTTTTCGTGTCACGTGCATGCGCTTACGGACGTCGACAGGTTTTTGTGTGCACTTTAGCAGCCCATCTGCACGTCGCACATGTACACATTCGTTTGGTGTTAGCCAGGTTTTACACTCGATTTTGATCCGTAGAACTAAATTCAGAAATTCCGACGTCCCGTGCAATCATTTCCATTGTATTGTTTGAGGGACCTCATGTGACCGGAGTATGACACCTGGTACTTATTGTTTGACCTTTCGATGTAATTGAACGCCGTGTTTTTTCCACTGGGCCGCGAAGATCGATTGTTGGTTTATAAAATTTGGTTCCTCCTATTGAATTTGAATTTTGAATGGAACGATTATTTGACGTACTCTGATGTAACGATTTTACATTCTGATCACATTCCAATCTTGGAACTTTAAACGAAAGTCCACAGAATCAAAGTCATGAGATTAGTCAGACAGTAGACTCGAAACCAAAACAACCTTGAGAATGATGAATACCAAGGTAGCCACCGCATCACAGTGGATTGTTTCCGATCGGACAGATAGGGGTTTGTGGTGTTTAATGGTCAGTGCCCCAGCTATTTAGAGAATACGTTTCCGATTGCTCCGAAATGTTGTAGAGAATTCCTCGCAAACTTTGACTCTAGACCCAGATACACCGAGCTTCAGTGCGCAGAGTGCTTACTATCTTCTGTCAGCGTCTATGCAGGCGCGGTGTTCTCAGCTGTGTTTCCAACCATTCAGGAACAGGCTGTTTGACACTATCATCGGTTTGCCTCCCCAGGTAAATCATACTACTACTGTAAAGTATCTACATATGAACAGTCTTCACTTCACGAGGTTTTCAATTAGAGCCAACAGGTCTGGCATTTGGATCTCATTTCAAAGTAACTGAGCAACTTGAGCATTTCTCACGATCGATTGAGACTGCACGACTGGCCATCTGCATGACGGTCTTCTCAGACCTAATATAAAGTCAAAGGAATAGTAGTGGTTAACTCTCTCTCGCTCTCCTCAAGCACATGAGGGCCGGAGTTTCACACGCCAGTGCATGCATAGATGTGCGTTATTAATGGACTGTAATCACAGGGTGCGGCCTCATTCTAACGCACCCTAACTAGGTCGACCAGTCAGAAAATCGTCCCGTATATGGAATCTGTCAGGTATCGTGGGTATTGTTCGGTGTGACAGCCAAAATCCTGAAATTCGGATCGATAGTAGTAAAAATACGGTGGTTTCGGACGACTTGTACTTCTTGTAACCTTGTTAATTGCGCGTTACAACCATTCACGATATGCAGAGGCAAGGTTTATGCACGTTTTGGTTGATATAGAAAATAGAGGCTAGTGGTCAGTCAGTGTCAGCGTTACCAATCTTCGAATTAAATTTGCCCAGTGTCATTCTCAGCCGACTCAAGCACCCTCATCTCTTGGTTCGAATAAAGCGCGCAGGTTTTCTCATGAAAAAAACGACGAGGCGGTCCGTTGTTTGTTTTCGTAGTTATCATGGCTTGTGAAGTCACTCCAGGATTACTCGTAACCAGAAGACACTGCACAAAATCAGGAAGCCACTCGATATCCACTCAGGCTAGTCATTATTGGATCATTTCACCGAATCCTTCAAGTCGCTAACGTTGAGTAGACGGATTAAACGCTTTGGTCTCGACATGGAAGCATTAAGTGTCTATTGTGCTACTGTTCTCTCACAGTCACTCCATATGTTAACCTGTCCGACTGTTAGTACCTACCGAAACGGCCTTCGGGAACAGGGCAATAGGTGTGAGTTTCTAACTTAGGCATCATGAAATCTTTGCTGCCGAGCGACTACCTGTATCATACACAGATAAGTGGATTCTGTTCGACTCTAGGCACGATCGCTCAGAGCAATCCGCGTTTTTATATACGTTTAAGCATACCTTCGGCACAAAACAGACAGTCTTCCTCAACTCCCAGATTTGTACTGTTTGCTTCATTTTGTGATGTATCGTGCTGCCTATTCGGCAAGAAACCGTACTGCGTGGATGTTGTCAGTATCGCAACGTCCTCTCGAGCTCAGGGTGCAGCATTCGGCTTTTCGAATGGATACTTTTTCGTTTTAGTGGGATCTTGTTCACGCTTATTTATGACGTACTTACGTGCATTTTAGAGACTGTTCAGAATTATTCAACACAACGGCGATTATTTTATTCAACTATGCGCATCCTAGGGCGTATGATGGATGTCCTTTTTATTTTCATATACGGCTTCATTTTTCAGACTAGTGATACATTTTCGTTCTGCTCGGTAGCTAGTAACTACTCATTTGCAAGTGCGTAATTGATTTGTTTCTTTGCATTCACTACTGCCCTTTCTTTTCTTCCCCTTCCGAGAGTCAATTATTCCTCTCACGGGCGTTGCTATTTCACGTACTTATTTGGTCGAATCGCATCAATAGCCTGCTTATCTTGAGCTTCTTTCTCCATGTTTTTCAATGCTTCCTTCATTGCATTTTCGCCGGTTGTCATTCATCCTTTTTTCTTCCTCCGATGTAATTACAACGTAAACCATTTTTTGTGTTAAGTGTAGTGTTCCTCAACTTTTCCCCCTTCTTTTGATTATGTGTCTGGAATCCTTCAGGCCCGTGAGTATAAGGTGACTGACACTCTGCTTAGCTGTATTCGGATCATCTCAGTGTATGTGGTCTCCCGTTCAACTCCTACTATCATCGAGCGTTAAGGCATACAGACAACACTGTTCAGATATGCCCAGAACATCTTAAGCAGATTATTTACCTCTGTTTGAAAGCTTGGTGTGACGTTTACGTCTTTTAAGTGCAAAGTGTTGCTGCAAGATTGGCGCGACTCTGCGTCTGCTCTTACCCTTAATGATAAGCCGTCGGAGGTAGTCGAGAAATTAATGTACGTTAGAAATTTCGTCTCTCCTGGCGGGATATTTAGTGATCACATACTACTAAGCTAAATCTCGGATGGCGTTTGACAACTTACATGACCTGCGGTGCCGGCATAATTTCGGTCTTTCTGCGGAAGACTGAGTGCACAATGTACACGCGTACATAATTTGCGCGCGATCTTACGATACGTCTGCGAAACTTGGTTTATCCACGCGGAGGATATTCATGGAATATCCGCTTTCGACCATCGATGTCTCTAAAGCATTGGCGACATGTAGTGGAAACACTGTGTCAGAAATGACGAAGTTCGTCTACCTGTCTTCTGGATGATCAGTATCTGATTACCACCGTGCGTGACGATTTCGTCATACAAGTTTCGCTGACTGGAACATATCTTGCGAACGCCAGCTGATCGTCTACGAAATCGCACCTTGTTTCCGATTGGTGGATTCAGTTTGAAGCGGCAGCATGGTGATCAGCATGTGACGAGACGTTAAAGCGTTAGCATTGAAACTTGCTTCGGTAAGCTGTTCTCAGCTTCTTGGCTGTGATTGGTGAGAAAATTGCCGCTTTTCGTTAAGGACGATGTCTGATATAATGAACAATAATTGGCAGTGACGTTCATGGTGTGTGTTTCTTGATGCAACCGTCTGACTTATTTTTTTCTTCTGGTTCATAATCTGCATTTTCTCCTTATTTGTGGTGTCACGTATGTCACTTTATGCAACTGATCGTGTTGTATGTGTGCACTTTTTAACAAAATGGTTTTCTCTCTCTTATTTTCACTCATTGTGGTAGCTTATACGTTTCCCAGGCATCTGATTTACTGCCGGCTGCGCCCACCGCTCGCAGTGCAATTCTCCTCCTGTTTGCCCAAGTTCTTTGCAACCTTGACGGACCTCTCACAACAACCAGTCTGTTCGTTACCACTCCGTAAGATGCATCGCTTTCACGTTGCCTTGTGCCTTTCCATCTCCCACCAGCCCTGTTCTTGTTTTACGCCTCACGTGACTCCAGAGATTGGAATCTTACCCCGTGGGAATAACTCTATTCCGCTCTGTCGTATGAGTGACCAAGCCGATTTCCCAATTTGTTTGTGTGCGCTTGTTTTTATACGTATTTCTTCCGCATGTGCTTGTTCGTTCAGAGGTTTCAAATCTCAATACTTCGCATTTTTTAATTTCCTTTGCTCCCTATCTCTGTTTATGTTTGCTTTTGTCACCAATCTCTATCTGTCACTAAAACTCTGCGTGCTGTTCACCGCTTTCGATTTGATGAACAGTTCGGTTTTTTTAATCTTTATGATTTACGCAATTTCGCATCAAGATGCTTGAATTCATACCACTGCTATGGGATGCTGCGCCGATATACATGTATATGCATTGCTAACTGATTGTATTTTGCAATTCAATACAAAAGTTCTGCGTCGGTGTTTTTTCCCGTCTGGTTTTAATCAGTCATTTGAATAACACCTCAGCTTATACACTTCGCCGTTACTTGCTACCATAGAAATTGACGATTTCTGTGTGATTACTTGACGTTCATCAGAATACTCATTCACTTAGACTCGTACAACAGGTCCCTGGTTGAGAATTGCCTCTTTGTTACCATTGGGTCTGATCAACCAAAGTATAACAGTCAGGGTGAGCGGAGTATTTTGACTGTTGTAACGTTAAACCTGGTTCGGTTGCATTTTTCCATCTCGAACGCGTTGGTTTGGTTTTGACCAGATGTCCCTATCCAGAATTGTGTGCTTACTGTCGGCTGTTCACAACATGCTCCAATGGTTCACTTCACGACTTACCGGTGAAGACACTAGTTAACCGGGATTTGTAATATACACGGTCCGCTATTCATCTATATGCGATTTGGTTGTTGTTGATTTTTTCCCATCGGCCACAGATACTGTTTGCAAGCGTCTGTGCAAGTACGCTCAGCATATGTGAAACTGCCTGTTCTTCTGTATGTGCAGAAATTTGTATGGCCCTCACTCATATTTGCAGTCTATGAGGACATAAATAATTTGAATGTCCTAATTTAGTTCACATTTCCTGCGGCGGCTGCTCTGTCGCCTGCCTACTGTGAACTGCTAGATGGATCCGTCTTTGTTCTCACCGCTAAAATAGTCACGATCTGAAGGTTTTGTTGTCATGGCAACTCGAAAAACACAGAGGATCACGTGCACAGCGACCTGTGCGCAGGAGTTCCACAGCTATTGTATTACGAGCCTCCTGAATACTTCGGCAAGATGGTATTTATTGCTTTCATATTTTCTACAGCTAGCGTGAGCCGATTTATCTTCCAGGTCACTTTTTGCGCGGTAAGCCTAGCCGACAAATTTTATTTCTGAATGGAAAACTTTTCCAACAGAAACTTCGTCTGTGTGTTGCAATATCTCACAGCGAACGATCATGAGAACGTGAGTGACTTTATTGGGGGAAATATAGGCCCAGAGTATTACACTCACTTGTGATCTGAAGCAGTTCCACTCGTCCGATTACGGATTGTAATGTGCATTTTGTTACTGCACTGAGTTTTCATTCACGACTTGGTGCCACATACGATCGTAATGACAATTTTTTTTGCCCAGACAGCCACGCGTAATTGGAACCAATTCACGCTTGAGTTGGCTGTGCCGGGAGGCTTGTCGAACATATATGTGACTTTACACAGTTCGTCGGAAATGCGCCCCCATTGGTTCTGCTCAAGTATTCCTTTCCTTGTACGCAGTTGCTGCATTCTCAATAGCTTATCTACATGTTTGTGCCTCTCTTTGAATATCGTCTGCTGCTTCATTAAACCCGTTTTATTCTCGGTAAAGCAATTTTTTTATCGTAACGTTGGGCGACTTTTGATTTTCAAAGTTTATCGTACGCAGCCTTGGTTACAATGACCGGACTGAGTCATCGTTTCTATGGCCAGCTGTGGGCAGGCTTACACTCACATTAAAACCATACAACCACCCCATTCTATTTTCAAGTCGGTGCTTGTCTTTCACAGCGTAGGCCGAGTTTTGTTTGAATTGTCTTTCTAAACTGAACTGGGAAAAATGACTGCGCCGGAATTGTACGGCCATTCTGTGTGTGCTTGTCATTCTGCTCCGTCTCTTCGGCACCGACTGGATACATTTTGGGCGAGAGAATGTATTACGTTGGATCTCAAGCTCCGCCCTGCTCAAAACAGTTGCCAGTTCGGTTGTTAAACTTTAGCGTGTCTTGGCATGTTCACATGCTTTACAATTTTTCTGTAGGGTTGAGAAAAGGAATGCGGGCTGGTCATTCCAAAGACTCGATCGTTCAAAGAAGTCCCCATACCATCGCTATGTGCGGTGTATAGTTTGAGACGTCTTCCTGCCCGGAAACTACGGTTCCTTCCTAGTTTGAGGTGGTGAAAGACACCAGAGGTGTTTGCGCGTTTGACCATGTGAGTTAGCGTTTTGATCATCGTCCCAAGAAGAAACTCCCTCCAAGGTAATTACTGTTTGTGAATTTCAGAAATTTCTTGTTCGGTGCCTCCGTTAAATAGGCTCATCCCCCAGAACCATAAATGAAGAAATTCTTCTGGAGCGGACAGATTTCGTCCGAGTTTGGAACTGTACGACGGTCTTGGAGGTCCATGTGCGACCTCTTTATTCACTGTTCCCGAGGCGGATGATTAAATTGCCCAACCCCTTTAATGCGTGGTTTTCAGTCATTGCTCTGACAAGGTGAAACCAATATATCTGTGACTAGTTACCCAATTTAAGGCTGTCGTAGTAATTGTGTCCTTTAAATCACGCACTGTAATTTGTGAGTGTTGCCGTTCAGGAATGACCTTCCACAAATGTGAATACTCACAAGAAATCAGGAGTTTTCTTCCTAGTCTGGGACTTTGGAGCTGTTTACTCGAAGCATTATCCTTCCTGTGAGAAACCGAATAAAGCACACCAATTACTGAAGCTCAATGCAGTGATTAATTGAAATTCGTTCCTGCGTATTATCCGTGTTAACTTGGTTCTGAGCCTAGGTAAATCAGCGACTATAATGTCGCTCTGTTGATCGTGGTTTGGTTTATCTTTAGACTTGCAATCTTTCAGCACTCGTAATCATGCGGTCGCACTCAGTAAATTCTTAACAGTAACCCTGATTAGTTTATTGTTTGTTCTCTATCTTTTAGTCCGCATAGCTTATAGCTGTAACACAGTTGTCCTCGACGCGTGATTCCTCACCGTTATGTGACGGTTGCATAATAGTCAAAATGCTGTAAACTATGATTTTCAAAAACATTGTTTTATGAGGAAGACTCGTCGGGGCTTAGGATATTAAAGACCATCTTGATGAGACTTATTAATCATGAGCGCATTGTTTTTTTGACCGGATTCGAACCAGATTCAGGTAGAATTTAGCCAGAGTAGGATCTCTTCTCCGGGAAGAAACATCTCCAGTGAAGAAGTAGTCTTTCTTTCCTCTGAAGGTGAACGAAATATCGTTGAAGATTCCAAGCGAATGTGAGTGATCCTTTTCATGGGATAATTCTGTAATGTCTAAAATGTGGTCGGTTGCTTCACAAAAGCGTGGTCGAAGTTTAGATCTCGGATATGCACTATCGACGAGCTATAACAAGAGCGAAACTCGAGTGTAGTAATCCTTTTCGAAAGTGGCTGGCTGAGAAGTTTTTTCAAAGGAGCTGTGACTGACCATAAATGATGCTAAATTCTTTACTATTTACTAGTAACTTCAAGAAACATGGGTTCCACTAATGCTGTCTCTGCCGCCAACTTAGCAAAGTGGTTTCATTCCTTTGCTATTATCTCATTCGTGGAGTTCTATTTAGTATTCATTGCACAGTTCTTATGGACATATTCGGTGTCGATTCGGACCTCGAAGCGCTTGTTGCATTCTAGGCTAATCGCAATACACTTTTCGACAGAAACGGGTGAGGAGATGGTTTGCAGTTCTGGATTCCAGTGGATTCTACTGGCACTTTTTCTGTTAGCTACATTGTCTTCGCTTCGAATTGCTGTGTTCCTACGGGCGCACGCAAGCTTGGCAACCAGTTGCCAGGTTGAATGAAACAATTTTCCTTTATGATGACGGTGTTGAGAAGCCTCGTTCACGTCATTGGTTCATTCAGTGACTCGTCTTCATTCGTTCATCCGACTTTGAAGGCAGTTCCTTATTTGCTGTGAGTCTTCCGGTTCTTAATCCACTAATCTCTGACAGTCGGCAGTGTAATCAAGAAATATCAACTCACTACTTCCAGTTTACCTAGTAGTAGTTTATGCATGGACTGAACTACTGTCACCTTATATTGTAAAGAATTCTCGTATCGTCTCCCAGTTTCCGGAAATGCAACCGCGACACATCAGACTGCCATCCACAATCCGCAAACTGTTTTGGTATTAACTGGTCGGCATGCCGAATTCAAAGGAGTTGTACTGAGCTGGATGAACGAATGAAGTCACCTTTGCGGACGAATGGGAGTTGTTAACCGAATGAATCAGCAGTATTCACCAAGTATCACATGGACAGTATTTACCTAACCACCTGTCAACATTAGAGCTGTCTCATTCATTTTTTTGCATGTGGTTATTCAGTTGCTGGAAGTTCACAATTGCAGTAAGTCAAGATGGGTACTGACCATATTTGTGCCCACTGCGTGCCACGAGCCACCTGTACATTTCTGTATCCAAGACTTGATTCATGTTTGTCATAGGACTTATCGTCGTCCTCTTTACTTCGCATGCACAGTATCCCTTTTTCTCTTCTCTCCCTGTACAGGATTTGCTTTTTCCTCTTCGTGATTGTGCGGCAGTTAAGCATCAGTATGAACCACTGATGTATTGCTGTCTATGATGATGATGATTTACATAACGCTTGACATTTTGAGCAGTTTGGCAATCCCTCACGATTGGTTGCATCTGTTGAAGTGCCGAACTCTCCCTTTCTTCCGAACTGATCGGTGTATTTCATTTTGTTATGTCATTGGCAGCGCAGTCACAGAGAGGTGGCATTTTCATAGGGCTTTACCACACATCAGTGAATTTAAGCCCAGGTACTCAGCAAACCGGTCCGACAAACGCAATTATTTGGACAATTGCGCGTATTCAGTTCTTAGGGCAGCAAATATCTACATGGTTGACTAATGTCAGTCAAACAACAACACCATAGTAGCTTGGGGGTGACTGTCTATTTTGTCGCACCCTTTTTTCCCAATGTTTCTTTCTACGAACAGAATTCAACCCGCTGGTTTCTAGTGAGCTGTGTTCGTCTGTTGCAGTTTAAAGTCCAATATCAACTTTAAAATAAAAGAGGTATTTTCAAAAGACTGGGTAACCACATAATTTTATCGCGAAGTGTAGAATGTTTAGAGAAAATCTGGAGTGAGAGGTTAACAGCATTTCTGGAGCGGATAAATTAAGATACCGGATTTTAGATACATCAATGTGTTCACTATCCACACTAGAATAATAGAAATCACACTATCCAGATAATGATGATACAGTATCTTAGAAGAAAACGCGGGCAAAGAAGTGCTACCGACGCTAACGGCTGTTAGTTGGAGTAGATCTGAGTGTTAAAAATTACGTCACATCCTTCCTGTCAGCGGGCTACTGACCATTGCCTCAATGCATATTCTGGGTACGTTTACACTTCTAAAATCCAGTGTTTTGATCTACTTGAAAGATGACGGACTTTGTCAAGCTGAAATACCAATAGCTACTAATTAGTCTGGTGCTGCATGTGGAGTTCGTCTCCCGGTCTGCTGCCCTTGGTTTGTGGCTGTAGGCGCTACTGATAAGATCCGATGATGTGGATATTCTCGTTGTTCAGCTGAATTTTTCGAGAAGTTAAAGCGGTAAAGATGTGATTATGTGGATGTTGCTTTGTACTAACTTGTGACATGATTGAAAAGTACAAACACACGGATGTCGAATGTATGGGCATAGATATTGGAGTGCAGTATTTTAACCATTGGAACTGACAAACCTTGGCTGTCCAGTGGATCAAACTGTTTTATGAAGTGGCTTATGCTGACTGAGAATGGTGGCTTCCGGACCAACTCTTCCCCTCCGTACTGCAAAAACAAAATGTCCGTTCCACCAGAAATATGCTTTTAAATACCTATCTTCAAAATAAACTGTTTACATTTTCTCATTGGTGTGATGTTAGTCTATCTTGGATAGCTTTGCTTTCTGAATGTCAAAATGAGATATCTGCGAAAGCTGTCATGCCACTTAAGTTGGTTGAATGGCATTTTCAATCGAAACCATTTCGCCTCTTCTAACGAATTGTTCTTCGCTTTGATTATTCTGAAGCTACTTTATCTCCTGTGCTCACTATGCCGGCATCTGTTTTCGAAGCGCTAAACAGTCATTCATATCCTTTGCTGCATGTTTCTAGCTGAAGCGCTTATAGAAACAGGTTGATCAACTCTGGATTTTCACAGTCGTCCGCACCTCTTTTTTATGGTCACAGTGTAAGGTAACTTAGCGAATGATCTCCCAAATCTACTGAACCAAGGATAAACCGCTTTATAACACTTAGGAGGCTAGCCTAAAATAGATGTCTAACCACGATGTGGATGTATATAAGTGTACCCATTTAAAAGTAGTCTCGTGATTAAAAACATCATCTAACTTTGACACTCGTGTCATAAATTGTTTTCTAATCTAACTTCAAGTATATAAAGACCAGTGCAACTCAGGGATCGAACCTCTTATAACGGACGTGTTCAGAGGTATGTACAATGGCTCTATCCTGTCTATACAAACACGCGGGCAAGCCTCTTGGCTGTATAGACGGGGAAAGATTTTTGCGGGGATTTGGCAAATGCAGTTGTCATTCAGATAAAAATACCTGCCTTATGAATGATCAGATTCGCAGTAGCAGTGAACCAACCACGATGTCGTGCGTAGTACCTGTGTAATGAGTCTCTCTCTATTGCACCACGATCATCAAGAAGAAGACGAATTGTATTCCTGGTCAGTTACTCTGCAGCGATATGCAGTGGAGTGCTTTGAAATTTAAGCAGGCTGTTTCCTCGCTTACGTTGCTTTGACTGATTCCATCTCCACTAATCCTGATTGAGCGATTCGAGCGCAAATCAACGTCCTGTATTCCAGTCTTATTCTGAAGTGTGATCATCACAGTTTTCCATAACTAAATTCACACTTCGTAAGAATTTTGATCCAATTATAGTGGGGCTCCTTTCTAATCCAATCTAATCTACCCTATTTTCTTCAAGAATTCCCCTAAGTTCACTTGCAATCTCGATCAAATTTCAATTTCTCGATACACTGGTAGTCGCGGGCTCCTTTGTTACACAATTTAAAATGTTTCATCTCCACTTGCCTGGGTAGATGTAAGGTAAACAAACAGCATCCGTGAGATTGCCGATTCCTAGTAGACTATTTCGGCAAGCTCCAAACCATTCGTTATTCTTCTCGTTACTTCGTTGGGTCATTACGTTTATTTATGAGTAATAAATAGGCGTTCTGATTTCCCCCGCTCACAATCTTTTGAAACAAGCTGAGGGTTCCCCATCTTTGAAATGTTCCCTTCGACCCATAAGAATGGCTTTCGCTACAATGTGTCTCATCACTACTTCGTTAATCGTATTGGCTTTATGGACCAGAACATTCGTTGCTCCGACCCAAGAGCAACAGTGTTTCCCCATAATGATAGTGTATTTACTACCCCTGTCCTCTGATTGGAAAAGGTGCCATAGTGTCTTCTGTCCATAGTTCTTCATTCTCTGACACTAGAATCCGACGTGTTTGATGATGCATGCTTTCGTTGTATCCTTTCAATGATTGACATTGTTGACGTACCAAAACGTAGCACAGTACATTTTTTCATCATCGACCACTAAGCTGTTTGTTTCAAAAGACCGTATGTTCTGGAACAAGCAGTACGTGTCTGTCTTGGTATGTTATCGCCAACCGTAGGCTGAGTCTCTACGAAATTATTTAAACTCCCTTCCAGGTCACGATCCTATCCTGATTTATTTAAAGCCACTTTCAGTGTGACTGTGTTAACTCACCCCATTGTCGGGTCCCTTAATTTAAGTTGTTTGTCTCTCCAATAATGAATCTACTACCCTTGGAGTCCTCGATATCGTGATTTGACCAGTCGTCCTGGATATTGTTTCAGAATTAAACTTTTTACACTAAGGATAAGTTGGGAAACTTTATTCTAATAACTGATTTCGCCATCTGGACGTCCTGTCTCTGCACAAGGTTGGCTGTGAAGTCACTTTTGTAGGAGAAACACCTAAAATGACAACTTTTCTTTCCTGTCGTTCGTAGTCTTAATCCAATCCGGCTAGTTGTGGTCTCTGTATGAAAATGTTGACCAAACAGTTACGATTGTCATTTGTTCTGCACCTAATCTATTGTTAAACGTCCCCTAGCAATCGTCTAATAACTGTGTCCCGATAGGATCAAGCCGCTGCTGGCAAAACCGATGGCTACTTTCTTCTCTGAGAGCCAAGCCCAATAACCCGATCGATGGTAGCCCAAGTTACTGAGAAAAGTCTGCTGTCCTTAAGCGGCTTGAAACGTCTATTTTCTATTTGATTTCTTATTAGCCGTTTAAGTTCCATCCACTCTACCTAAACATCCTTTTTTATCGCAACACGGCATACCATGGCTACTTGGTTTCCTCTGACTTCTTGACATATCATCTGCTGTATCTTGCGTAACCCAGGGACTGTCTGAACGCTGAGAAGTTTTTTCGGATAACGGCTTCACTTCTCTCTGTCCCACTTTATAGTTCAGAAGCATCACGACTTGTGATTTAGGTGTATAAACTTATCACATGACTGTTCCTCATGCCACATCTCTGA
>JTDE01003366.1:17240-38261 GCA_014338405.1 Paragonimus skrjabini miyazakii | reverse complement strand
GCGGTGGCGATGATATGCACTACTGACGAGCTCTAATGAGAGTGAAACTCGAGTCTAGTGCTTCTTTTCGAAAGGGGCCGACTGAAAAGTCTATGTGAATGCGACAGCTGCGATCAATTTTGGGTGATGTTCAATCTATATGAAAAAACAAAATCCCCTACTACTCATCAATAAAGTAAATGAAATGTTAACATACCACGATGTATGACTTCTACTACTACTAAAGCTTAAGCGTTAAAAACTCTTCAACAGTGGACAAGCCAATCCCAAAGCCTGTTGAAGAAAACAGCGCGTAAATGTTATTTCAGATTTTGTGATGCAATGCTGTGAAACACTCTATGAGTCCGAAGGCTGTCCGGTTATTGCTTACGGAAAAATACACGAGTGAGTCGAAGAGAGCACCAAACTACTTCACTGGTGAAGGTGTGTTAATAATCGTTTCTTGAGGGACCGTTCTGCACTTTTGATTACCAAACAAGAGAGGTGACATTTAGTGCCATCATAATGGGGCAATCCTAGAAGTCTTCAACTGATGTATAACGCAGCAAAGAGACTTTCAGAGCTGAAGACAACGATTAGGTTAGACATCTATATAATCAACTTAGGTAGGTCACGACAACACACTCCGTAGCTGAATTAGAGAAAGAAGAAATACTCGATTTTACTCTATTGAGAAACATGAAGTGTGGCTTGTGAGGAGTAAATCATCGCATCTCGTAGGAGTCTCCTTAGAAGTAAAAGCTGTTTATTGGCGAAAAGTATTTCAGTTCCCGTGTGACCCTGATGTGTGTAGAGGACACCGACATCACCTTCGGACCAAAAGGACAAGTGAAAGGTGATCATCGATGATTTTCGGCCCATTTTCACGACGTGTGTGGCTGTGTTGATTATTCTGGATATACCTAGTCTTCATTTAACCGCACCCAACATCTGTTTGACATACTTGTTCGACAGGTAAACAAACACAGTGTGATCCACGATCAAACACCAAAGGTAAAAGTTGCACTAATGTCGGCTTGCAATAATCCGTACCCAAAGTTCATGGGTTCACTTATCTAGAGCATGCCAAAGCTCTGAAATGCGGTTTTGAAGCTGAACCGGAAAGATAATTACTACAAGTGTTGTCCATTGTAATACCTATCATGTGAGTTTGTGGTGGCTAACCTCATGAGTTTCGCTATTTATTATTGCATATAGATGATTGTCAAATAACGATTTACTGTTATGCCTTGTGGGGGATTTCAGTCGGTTATACACAATACACACTGCACTATGGTTTAGCAAAAATATCTACAACATAATATGCTGCTTTATGGTTTTGTTACTGGTCAGCGTTTTGAGAAGTAATCTTTCAACAATACATCCTCGTTGGAAGTTCTTATCCTGACGATATGGTGATGCACAAGAATAGCAAGTAGATATGTATTTTAGAATGTTAACATTCAGACATTATCTTTTCAGTCGCCTATTGCTAAACCAATACCAGTGAACAGAGAAACAACGATAGAAAGGAATGACTGGGGATGGGTAGTAGTGGGTCATTACCTATGTAAACTGACAGCAATACTTGTACTATTTCACTTATCTAACATCGGTTGTTTTGAATTGGTTAGCGGAGCTTTACCGACTACCACTGACTTTTATTTGGTGTTATCTAACAACATGGCGGTAAAACTGATCGGGTTTACCTGTTGCCAAAGCGCCTCTCAGTTGATTGTCCTGGTTGCTATTTCAGCCGTTCGCATGCATACTTGTTCACGTCACTGACATATATGTATATATATGTATATATGTATGATCTTACAAATTAGCGGTCAGTTCATTTCGAGTTACTGTAACGTCAGCAATAGTGGAACTGTTTGGTGTTTGTGTTAGCGAATTATCGAGCACTACATCAGTTGGTATCACGCAGCGGAACAAGTGAAAAACATGCCAGTTCGATAAATAAATCGAAAACAGAGTGCACCGAGATGTGAACAGTAAACGCTCTTGATGGATGTTCTGGGATGTGAGTTATTTTTGCTAAGAAAATATTGCCCTTTTCCAACGTCTCCGTCTTCCTGACACTCAGTGAATTAACAGAGTTGCTACCGCAACATTTACTTCCGTTCAGTTTCCTGGCTTTGTTAAGTGCCAAAATTCACTTCCCTTTACACGCGCAAAAATGCCAATTTTCGTGAATTCAGTTTGCGAGTGCAACAGCAAGAATCTGTGTACAAGTTTGGCGTCGAACTGAAGAATCTGAACCAGTGAATGATCTTGTAAAAGAACGTACTGGCTAAAGAAGACATGGCAAGTTTATTGAGCCTGGACGCCTGTGAACATGAGGTTCTATTTTCTAGAGTTTATTTAACTTACTCAAGGGAGTATGGCTTTTAACTGCCAGGTTAAAGAGTATATGAATCAAGTCAATTGTCATAAAGTTGTCAAAATAGTACGGCGGGATGAACAACCAGAGTGAAGTTAATGTAGTGAACATGAGTTGTGGGTTGGCAGTTCGCGGATGACAGAGCGTATTAAGCATATACTCATTGACTGAAACAGTAAGATTACAGCTAATCGATAACGTTCTTGTTATTTTGCTACCATTGATCTGACATCTGTTAAAGGGACGAACCTTTCGCGGTTCGGTTACCAGAAAAACGCGGGATGATTGGCACCTGTCTATTTCACATTCTCCAATCAAGTGCTTTGAGTACTACCACCCATAAAAATGCTTGTAACCCGAAATACAATAAAATCGTAACTTTATCCACAGCTCCTCGTCTTTTATTTCTACTGCATCGAGGTTCGAGCTAGGTCATTGTTTGCTGTTAGTCTCAAAAGTTCAATTACTACAGTGTTTTAACCTGGAGATTATTTGACTACGAAGTTGTACACATAAGGCAAGAAGAATGTATGCAGTCAGCAGCCTAATCCGGTTCACAACGGTTCGCACACGTTCGTGGACAAATGTTGGAATTTAAACGGTCAAACATATTCGAGCTTTCACTGCTGGTCAGTAGAGCAAATGTAGTTGAAATGAGTGCATTTATCATTCTACTATGCTAACTTCTTTGAAAAATGCATATTTTTATACATGGAAGTTGAATAGACGATTCATTAGATTCCGTTCATCAGGGCTGTAGATGAGGATAGTTTCGCTCGCAATTGCTTTGCATCCCATAAGTATGAGAACAGATGTGCATGTGTACATGCAAATATACGTGTTTATGTATCCAAGCTTAAACGCTCAACCCGAAGGTGCCAACAGCTTGTAAATAAGCACATCTGAGCAGAAGCGCTCGACTGAACCCTCGTTAATTTTCAAAATGTGTAAAAGCAAACTATTTCGATATTTTTCCAGAACCCTGTGTTCATTTAACAAGCGCTAATCAACCCCCACCGTGACTTTTCAGACAAGTAAATGTCATCTACGCACTGTGCGTTTTCAGAATATTTGTTCACGTCTTTTATCATCGTGCCCATAGCACAATATATCAACTGGACCAGCTTTACCTAAAGGGCCGGCTAAGTACCCACTTATTGTAGAAGACGATTGAATTTTCAGTAAGGTAGTTATGATATCAGATGTCAAGTTGACGACATTATTTATTCAGCACAAATAAGTAACGTTCGACCGAATACAGGTTCTGTTAGCTCTTTCCTAGTTACCCACCTTTTCAATTTCAATGAAGCTACATTGGTATACTACACCCACACTACACTTTTTACTGTGAGTGCTAATTAATCATATTGATAAACAAGTACGCCATGTTACTAAGTTGTAGGGGTCTATATATATATATATATATATATATATATATATGATATACTGCCATGCAAGGCTACATTAAAATACGTCATGTACATAAAATTCGGTGTAAAACTTGGTGGCTTTCGCTTGGTTAAGCTGTATCTTATGGCCAGATTATACGACGCACTGTCAGCTATAAACAGAAAACGGTTTCACCCTGGCTCATATGGGCTATTTATCCCACCGGACGCGTGTCTGACTGAGCACTGTTCATTTCGCACGAAGCGAGTAATGTCATATCGAAGTGTTTTTGGAACTAAATCATGTTCATAAGTCAAAAAACATTAAACAGAAAATGATTATTTAAGAGGATGGTGAGCCGGAGGACGTTAATCGTCGCTGTTCTCAGGTTTTTACTCGTTATTTAACAGTTCTCCAGTGGCGTTCATTAAATCTTTTCTTCCTTGACCTCTTTCTAAAGCTTTTTCTGTTTCAGTTACTCTAGTAAATATGTAACTCTTTATTACTTCCAAGGTGTTAAGAGTTGGTTCTAGGCAGAGTGTACGATCCCTTGTGATTTCGTACCGCTGCTTTCTTTGGGTCGTATGGACAGCAGTTATAGACTGTGAGCTCAAGGTTAATGTTTTTCTGTCGTGCAAAATATTTACGGTTCCCAAGACAAATGTGACATCTATACAGTTCATAGCATTACATACCTCAGGTGGTAATAGATGAAAAGGAACAAACAACCTCCATCAGTTCGCAACTCATGCACAGAACAGTCTGTAGTCAACGGCAAAACGACGCACGATGAGACATGTGACAATACGAACAGTTAATTTGAGTTCATGATGCCAGTACGGTTAAGTATGATGCATAGGACATTGTGATACTCAGAATTAGGGACTTCGAATAGCCCTTAAAATCGTACTAGGATTGAAACCTCCCACGCAAGTAATAAGCAGAAGACCTCGCACTGGTTTCAGTAGGCAGTTCATATTCGTGAGACAATAAGCCGAATTTATGGATGTACAACAGTATTAAAGAAATCATAGTCACTCATTGGCTGATCATATGGACACATACAAAGTCACAAACTGAATGTTAATTGGTGCAATACGGAACAAAGAAATAAGCGAATAACAGAAGGCATAACACTGAGACGGGTTGTCCAATCCTGATGAAGTATCTTCAACGCGACGTTTGGATTGGTCTCTTGTTAGAACTCTTGTTGTGTCGGGGTTTGGATAGGCGGTGAATCGAGTAAATTTTCATCACAGACATACTGGATTAAAGTAGCGCGTTATGGATTGAAAACATGTGCTTCTTGACTGTTAACTGTTTCTGCACTTCTGCAAATTAATGCGACACAGCTGTCATAGGGTACGGCTGAAAATCTGTTATGCAAATATGTAACTGCAAATCATCGTTGAACTGCGACGAAAAAAACCTACGACCCTTCTCTTTAGCTGTTTCAGATCATTGAGTATAGTCTCCTCCCCCCACCTACCTCACCACGTTACTTTATCTGTCGCCCACTGTTACGTGATTAAGTCACGAACTACTGTCAGAGCTACCGTCAAAACCGACGCGGTCGGACGTTGCCTGAGTCAATACGATTTGCAGACCACGTTGACACACGTCACACATGGTTTATACTGAAGTTTCTCAACCAAGTTTTGAACAGTATACTTGCAAGGGTTTTCCCCAGCGAACAGTTTGTCGAAAGGGAAAAAACGAAATCATTTTATTTCACCATGACTGAAGAGGACACTCGTTGACGTTATTGTTCCTCAGTAGTGGCCACTGTATGTTTTTGATACCACGAACTAATCATTAACCACTTAGGTGAGACGTGGACGAGATCGTATTTCGTGCGAAACCTATGGAAAATTGAAACTGCATAAGTCTTGGCAGTCTACGATGGACACAACCAGGGCTGTGGGCCTACTATGAGATTCTCTGAAACCAGTAAAATTCTCCACAGGATCAAGGTCGATTGCCGACAGACTGCCGCAGTATCCCCAGCCATCCATGATTATTAGCCTTCCAAAATATTGATTTCCAATTGTCTTTGATCATCTCGATTCTTCCTACACCGACCATCAACACGAGCTCTGTGTGTCTGGAGTGAATTGGAACACACATGCTCGTTTCAGCGGTTGTCGCAGACGGGCAGCCTTTTAGCAACCCTATTAGTTTGTTATGTACTGTGCTTGAATGTTGCTTATTACCTGTTTTTTTACTACGAACCCTTACATTCGCTTAGCATTTGTTTGAACGATTAGGGATACTGCCGCGCACTCGTCTTCCGTTCCGATGCGCTATTGTTTCGTCTCACCGCCCGCTTCCTCGCAAATCGATTTTGTGTACGGACGACATATTACTTATTTAATAGTTATTTTATTCGCCAGTAGTCGTTTTGGTTCGCTTGACCCCACAAACTCAGGAAGAGTTTATGAGCCCTTAAAATCATCGGATGAGGATCCGACGAGTCTCCCTCTATTTGTATATCTCCGAGCTGAATATTTTTGCTTTGAGACCCGTCGGTCAGTACCTCATTGTCTTTCACTATTTTTTAAACACTTTGCTTTGCTGTAGTACTTGTTACTTCTCAGGTTCATCTCAGGCAGTTTGAATGATTCCGGAATCTGAACACTGTTAAATTCATCATCCCCGCAAGATATTATTTGACCTGCTTCATACATGTCAAGATACTTTCCGCATCGAATAATGTGGAGATTCCATAGACTTCCTTGGTTGACATCAACCGTATGTGAGATGAACGGTACCTGTGCGATTGATTTGTGTCTAGTCTCCATTTAATCATGGAGTATGCCCAAAACAGACAAACTATGAAAAACCGCACTTATCAATGTCGGCCACGGATTGGGCACGTCTGTTTTCTGCTCAGCGGTAATAAGCAAACTAATTTGTCATGATGTTCAGTAATCCTAAATGTCTACTAGCATGGTACAGAAACAAAAAATAACAGCAGGAAAACACATTATATGTCGGGATAAAGAGAAGTACATGTAGATAAAAGTGAACTCGTCTTTTCCATTGGCTCTTATAACTCTATTTCCAGCCAGAAGTGTTCCTGCCTGAAGAATTTTCATTCCAGTGATCAGAGTCTATTCACTGAAGAAGAAGACCCTAATCATTCTTTCAACCGGAGAAGCTTGTGATAAATTTGTAAACTGTAATAAAAACGTACGAAGCATTAGCAAGATAGAGTATGCAGACGAATCTGAGGTACAGTCCTAATTCACGAATATTTATGCAAGTAGAACAAGATGACATCTATGCAACAATTTGAGAAGCTGTGTTAACAAGTTGTGAAGAAAACCGTTAAAGTATATACTCTCAAGAATGACGAAAAAGAAACCAGCAATGTGATATCGGAGTCCGATAGGACACAGTCAAGATCTAATATGGTCTCGTCTGTATCGGTGGAATAAAGAGTCTGATTTGTGCGCTGCTAGGAAACGGTGTAGTGTTACATTTTTGAACGCACAGAAGTGAAACAGACGGGTACGGTTAGCATCATTTTATACGCACATGTGCATAGCAAAAGTGCCGGTGTAATGTAACACCTTAGTGTGATTTTTATGTGAATTTTAATGAGTGCGTACATGCATGTGACATAGGGAAATTGGCACACAGTCACTTTTTACTGATGTTATGGATATTGTTTTTGAGAATACATCGTGTAAAGCCAACAATTAGTAACAGTGAAATTAGAATCAAAGCATTGTCAATTACAAGATCTGGGTTATCTTGTTCACAGATTAGGGTAGCAGTTTTGCACATCACCTATCTTAAACGTCTGCTCGTCCTAAATATGTTTGTGAAGATATTGTGAGTCCATTAGTTTACAAGATCATGAAGTTTTGCATAGATAAACTGACAAAAGGAAGCAATGATCGAGCTAGTTATAAAAGACTACCCCAAAAAGTGTCTTGAGAGACAGCCAAAAATAGACTTTGATTGAGTGTTTTACTTTCTAAGAAGCTAAAGCAAACTGACCAGACGGTTTTAAGTGAGTAAGAACAGATTCAGTATGGGCAACACTGTGTTAGTTCTCGGAGTTCTTCGGAAACCCAACGGTTGAAATAACCGGTAACTCTTGGATACTCAGACAGGGTTATCATTGTCACTACTTTAAAAGTCATTTACGGAACCAACACTCGACGACTGCTTCAGTTCACTGAACAACCACCCGTGTGCCAACAGAAAGAACTGGTCGTCAGTCTGAACCTGATATGACAAATGATCGATCTCATTATTTTTATGTGAATATGGTTTTCGCATTTTATTTTTGCTAAACTTGTGAGACCAGCATGTTAACCGCATCGTCAGTAATCTCACATTAAACGTACCCGAATAATCGCATACAGACGTTCGACTACAAGTGTACGTGAATGATGTTTAGTTTGCCGGATAATTTTCAAAGGGATTGGCTCTGTTCAATCCAATCAGCAGCCGTGCGACCGGTACTTCTAAGTTAGGTTGGGGTAACTGTCTTCACTGGGCGACCTGAGCACGGTTTAACTCATTAATAAAGTCAGGGGATTTAGATTTTTCCAAATTGAGCATTTGGATACCATCATTCGGCCATGCCTATTGTGAGGTTACTGTCGTTGTGGCTAACCCACTAGCCTTGCATGCAAATTCCCGTCCGGACGAGGATATGCCCTACTGACGAGCCCCAACAAAATAGAAACTCGAGTGTAGTGCCACACTTTGCAGTCAGCTAGTCGAAAAACCTATCCGAATCCTAAAGCTGCGATCAAGTGTCAGTGGCGTTCATTCTGAAACAGAATTTGTTGAATTGTGACTAACGCGGTAGCGACTTTTGACCGGTGGTTAAACAATCGCACGGCTGAATCCGGTTGGTTTGACTTCTTTCTGTCCGGGTTTGTGTGGCTTGGCGGTAGGCAGTCTCATATGTTCTAATGTGTGATGGACGACAGCAGCCACCTCTTGCTGAAAAAGCCGAAAACCTATTTGTTTCACTCGTCGGTCGTTAATTGGTTTTGGTCTCAGGCACTGAAACCCAAACGTACCACGCTGAACCTGGTTCAGTTGATGCACTTGCTCGAGATTTTATTAGTTTGCAAATATGTGTCAAGTTGACAGTTTGCGTTTCAGTCTGTCACGGTTTTCTTTTTCAAATGTTTGCTAACAGAATAAATGTGGAAATTTGCCTGGTTACAACTGACTGACGGGACTCTAGGGTTTGAATGCGGCTTCAAGCCGACAATCGTCTTTAAATTCTGTAGCACGACTACTTCATAAATTATTGCAATTAACCGCGACTGTGCTTGAGTACAAAGTTATGAGAGAAACCCTCCCTTCAAGCCACTTACCTGTGGCTCAAGTCATAATGGTACGTAGTTAACCACCTACGTTGAGTCATTATTATTTCATAGTGCTACTAAAATAGATTACAACAGCGTGTCTGTAACCGTGTCACTTGGGTTTTCCAGCAAAATATAGTCCTGGTTTATTAACGCATGTTTTATTCATGTAGCTAAAACCTTTCGTATTGTGTGCAGTTTATGAGGTGTATATGCCAATTAGTGTTGTCCTCTCCAGTTATTTTATTATTCATGAAGAAAAGTTCCCATACTCGTCTGTGTTCCATTCTGGAATGAAATAGTAGAGAACCGTGTGAGAAGAAATCACACTGTTAACGAGTTCAGGTTATTATTTTTGTCGGTGTGGTCCCGTCAAGTGAAGTGTCACATTATTGTAGATGGTTAGCGAATTTTTTGGCTATACACAGTTATTCAGTGAACAGAAAACACGCTTATTCAAATGAATAGTGAAGGAAAAAATTTAAGTAAGCTTTCTGCTTACAAACTTGCCTTACCACAGCCGGGAGCCTGAAAAGCTAGTCATCACATTCCAGAGGTATAAATGACAGTTAACAACCATCTACGTGTGACGATTCATCAAGGTGTTTATTCCAACCAAAGAATAAATGTGCTTTGTAATCTGTGAGGTTGAGAAACCGGAATTAATCGAACATAGACTACTCAATTACCTGCTTTTTTGACAGCCGTTGTCTGCAAGAGATTTTTACACCTGGCTAATTCATCATCACAAGAAAGACGCTGTCCAATTATGCGGTTTCATGAATGGCATTCTATGCATTCTTATGTTAGTGGCTAGCTAAAATAAGTGCTTCGAATGACACTGTTCCACATGATTTGTTACGTCTTGGGTGAGACTGGACAAAATAACGTCAACTGTTATCTACGTCCACGAAACGCCTCAGTGGAAACCTGACAGCATCGGTAGCCGCAGAAGCTGTCAGATATGAAAGAACCATAATCAAAGAGTGTGTATAGTGGAGAATTCCTGGTCTTCCAACGCTACATTTGACACATTAACATAAGCTAATGAAATAGACTGGAATACTTCAGTTTTGAAGACCACCACCCCACCCCCCCAAAACGTGTTGCTGGATCTAACTCTGACGGTAAACGGATTGGATTGGACGAACTCCTTGATAACAGACCGATCGATGATTAGCAAAATGCTACAGCGGATCATTGTCGGCAACTAGAATTAACTGGCATGTCAGCAGTGATCACTTCGGGCGGCACTCTGGTGTTAAATTAGATCATGCTATAATGAGCACCTGAATAAAATAAGCTGGTTACGTGTGTCACGTGTTTAAGCAAACAAGCTACGGCTGAGTTGACTAAACCAGCAGAAAAGCTGAGGACTCGGCACCTAATGTGTTTCGTTATTTTACTGCCGTTTTTTATCTGTAAAACAGCCTATGAAAATCCAGTAAACTTGAGACTGCCCAGTTTCCATTAAATGTTGCCCTCGGCCTTCGTTTCGAAAGGCAGCGATTTTTCAATAGTGATGACTGTCCGAAAGTAGTCCATCTACACTCATCGATGCACTGCACTCCTGCGACATAGTATACAAATCAACGCCAATAACATCATATCTAAAGTTTTTTTTTACAATACTACCAGAAACGGGGAGTAGTGAGAGTCAGTTCGATTTGGCTGAACCACTGACACCTGTGAAAACCAGAGGAGAATTATACGGTCAGGCAAAGATGACCACTTGCAACGTTTGTAACATCCTGGTCGTCTCTTCAACAGAAAAGAATGTTGATGGTATTGTGCTCAGACTAGATGAATTTCAACCTCTGCCAGACAAGTTAGTGGCTGTGCTGCCAACGCCCAACCAGCGCAGTAATTACTGACTCGAAAGCTGTTCAAACGACTCAAGTGCATGGTCGTCACCGATCTACAACTCATCACTGAAGATGGGTTCTCTCAGCCCGTTTTGTGTATGTCTGACATTGGAGACATCACTGCTACAGACTATTGTTAAGGTGAGCCTTTCGAGCAAATGGTGATATGACAATCCAGTGAACCAGACGACACATTGTGAACGACCTAAAAGCTTTACACTTGCTCTCTATCACGACGCATTACGTGGAAGAAGTGGATAGCTCGTGATGGTTAACTTGATAACTGTCTTTTTTCTCTAATCGTCGATAACATTTCGAAATACACGGTCAATGAAAAAACATTTTGGTCTACATGACTGATAGCTTATTCAACCACAAGCACAGTGTCATTGAGCCCTCTACAAAGTGCAAAGCGAAAATCTGTCTTATAGGTAAAGCAGGTGAAGATTACTAGGGTCACTAAAATGATAACCGAACCTGATTCAGAAAGGTTCAAGCAAAAATCAATATGACAAGTGTTAACTGTCGTGAGCAAAAATCTTCTAGAGATTTAGAGGAATAAGAGTGTCAACAGGAAAAGCAAATGACTACTTAACTGTCCAAATCTGCAAGATATACTAAATGCAAATATGGCCAACAGATTTTGAAGAGTCAGATCAAAAGATCTATCTAAACAGAGTTTTTTAGAATTGGTGAGGAATTAAACAGTAATACAACTGTTGTCAAAATTCCTATGATTGGCTGAGGAACTGTAGCAATAAAGGTGCAAAAGCACAGTGAAAAAAAAAGATTCTGATGTCATTAGACATCACACGCAGCTGCTAGTTTTGGTAATTTTGAGTTTATTTTCTCACTACCGAATACAACATCTGAATTGCAGTCACACGTTGTTGGAATCTCACAAATGTGTTGTATTTAACCTGATGGGGAAACACTGAAAACAAGGTTGTTTGTTAAGTGTTTTTTCACATGACTAAACCGGGCATATTCACGGTATTTAAATAATTGATATATTTATATATATACTATATATATATACTATATATACTATACTATATATATATACTATATATATATATACTATATACTATATATACTATACTATACTATACTATACTATATATATATTATATACTATACTATATATATACTATATATATATACTCGGTGAATAAACAGAATAAGATTAGTGGTTCTCATTGATTAAGGTCAATGATTGTAACAGCGAACATGAGCCTGGATTAGCAATTCTATTCGCTTATCTTCAACGTTTGTGACTAGTGGTTTAATGACTAACACAAGTACCAAACAAAATTGGAACCTAGGTCATTAGGGTACATGGGCGTGACCGTTGTGCTGGACACATGTAGGTCTTGACCAAGCCATCAACGGCAACCAATAAAGGGGTTGCGTAACCTGTTAACGAAACACCGACCATCTACACTCAAGTTTGTCTAATTTAGCGCCAATAAAATGTAGTACATTTTGAAAGGCACGCAATTTTACCACTTCCTGATCCGGTTCTATATATTTTCCGTTTCACCTTGAGAGGCAGCACACCACGAAATATGCCCACTCTCACTAATGACATCTTCCATATTTTTCATACTCATATGACCGTACAATATAACACAGTTTGTGCATCGGATATTGACCGGACAGGTTAACGGATCGGATTGGTCAGTCGTACTGTAGGCGCTGGCTCAGCGGTTGCTTATTAGTGTCACCTTGTTTCGAGGGTTAGACGAGTGTACGGCACAATTATCTACTCAATGTTGATTGGATAGATGTTACTTAACTCATGGAGCATTGAAATTGAGCAGTATTATGGTATTTACCAGGTGAAGTTAATGTTATTCTTGATTTGTTCAGGCTCACCTATGCAACGATTTGCCGAGCATTTGGAAAAATTCCACTATGGGAAAAATTATATGATCTTGAAAAACCTATCAGAGTCCAACTGTACGGAAATCTCAGTGGCCAAATATCCAAGCGTTTCCCATGGGAGAGCAGAAACATTGTTACAAACAAGGCTGCTATCAAGGAATACTTTAAAAGTAGTCTGTCACGAAGTAGGTGTCACTTACAAGTGAAACAAATATTCAGCGAAGTGAACAATACTGTTTTTCAGTGTTTTGTACGAATGTGTGCAAGACCTGGTGAATTATTTGTCACCGGAAATGTTATTCGTGAAAAGCACTTAAATTCGCCAACATAATTAACGTACAAACGTTTAGGGTATCGTAAGCGTAGCCTCTTTACTGAACAGCTATCTGTGGGCTGAATGTATTTGACAGTTTACTATCCAACTTTCCCAACCTTCTTCTGAACTACAAGCAATATTAATTAGACCACATTATATTATTGTAGTATATCGGAGAAATCTTTGGCAACATACCACATGCAAATATCCTGGTTGAAGGCTTTTAAAGATAGACTGTTGTTGATGCTGTGTTGTGGCTTGAACGGAGTTAAGTTTTAGTCCTTGGTCGTTGAAACTTGTCAGTGACTCGCAACGGTTCCATGGTGTGTATTTTATGTACCCCTCCACGCGTGCATAATCGTTCACAAAATATTTGGATGATTCATTCAGTAATGACCTTTTCGGTGATCCGGGATAAACAATAAACTGAATTTACAACGGCATCCATTCCAGTTGTTCTTTGTTTATTATAATTTCTTACCACAATGACATTGCGTTTTCTAATGTTGGTTCGATACTTTTGCCTCTAACCTCCACTTCACTTCCATAAACTTCTAGCAAAGACACTTTTTTGTTCTTAATCATGAGGTTAATTAAACACCATGCCCCAGTGTTATCAATTTGACAACTCGGGAGATCAGTTCGGACATCTAACTGGACTCCTATTCAGACTTAATGGAAGTGATTATATGATAAGTTGCTCTTGGAATGTATTCGATTGACAACTAGAATGACAAATGTTGCTAACTGATTAACCCGATAATGAGTAAACAAATCCAGTCTATTCGCCAAACCACCTTTTGCCCCTAAGGGTGAAAAACGTGACTAGGATATTGAGATGACCAGGCAATGAAGAGTGCAGATTGCACGTTTACTAACACTTACTCAATTACTGTTCCAAACTGTGTGATTTACCATGATTTACTACTTTGCAGATGGTATCATTGCGACTGGAAAGCTGCATAGACTTCTAGAAGTTGCGTTGCGCTGGGCTATTTCCAACTGGCTGTCATTTAGATTGACTCCGTCTTGTTACACGGGGTACTTTTTGAAAGCTTTGGGAAGTGCCGCCCGCCAGCCTGTAGAAGCCATGACCATCCTGACCACCGGCCAGAGAGGCTCTTGTACATGACAGTGTGTCGCCGTCATTGATGAAGTTCTTTCCGATTGCTGTCTTTCGTCTACCACAAATTTCCATTGTTTTCACCTATTTTTCTTCCGTAAGCCTTCTCCTTATTCATCTGCTATCAATGATACCCGTAGGTGTAGTGCTCACGGATAGGCTCAAAGTTGAAAGTGCATGTGTATATATTGTAGCGTGAGGTCGAAACCAGCAGGTGTGCACGGGTTGAAGTTGATTTTCGTACCAGAGCGTGCCGCTGTGTTGTTGACGCCGTATTAGTTTTCGTTTGTGTAAGTCGTGTGCACGACTATATATATATATATATATATATGCGATTCAGAAGAACGCGCCAAGTGATCTCATTCCACAAACTTTTTAGTTTTTGTCTGTCATTCAGATTATCACTGAATTAATTTTCTCTGAAGAATAACACGACGACTTCTGTAACGGCTCAGAGGTGAGTATAAACTCCACAATTGATACCAGGATCACTGAGTGATTATTTACAAAAATTTTCCAGTTGCTATGTATGGACTGAATTTTTGACTGTAATGTAACATGTACAAAATGAAGAGATTTATGACGTTATGTTGTATGCCAACATTTAGTATTCATAGGATTCATGTGGTTAGTTGATAAGTCACATAGTAAAAGCTAAGAACGCTTATATAATTCCGAATCTGGATTGGATGGTTTAAATACATACTGTAACAAAAAGACGTCCAATAAAACACAATCTTTATTGTCCAACACGCTAGTTAGCATGCTACACGCGCGCTCGCGTTTATGAGTCAGCATTCCAGTCCACAACACCCCTAGGTTTCCGCTCACGCGTCGTGTGCAGTTCTGCCCGGTTTGTGTGTGATGATCGCCGTCTGTCGGGGGGGTTTCCGCCTACCATTCTTCGTCTGTTTGTCCGATTTCGTTGAGCGATGGCTCGTCCTGTCGCTCGTGTTGTCCTCTATCTATCCACAGTGGGCTTTGATCGTATTCCATGGGAGTGTCGAGATATTCCTGCGAGTATTGGAATAATCGCGCCTCCGATTTCGTCGTCCAATCTACTTTGCCTGCCATGTCTCGCCCGTTGGTCCGATCCGGTCGAGCAATGACTCATCCGATTGCCCCGTTGTCCGCCATCCGCTCGTTGTGGGTGAGTGAGTGTTGGAACGCTAACACCTCCGGTCTGACAATCCACCACAATATGGCAAATAAGAAGATTGTTTCAGTTTGAAAAGGCCATCGATAGAAAGACTGCGAAACAAAAATCGGAAAATAACGCGTGGAATAAGAACTCAATCATTGTGAATGCAACAATCGTACCGGAACTTTATAAGTTCCCGTCCGCAACTGGCCAACAACAACATTGACAGATCGGGAGTATCTCCATCATACTGCAATAAACACGAAGATCGAATCAGTTGAATGCTCGTTTTGGTTTCACGAGGACGTTCGTCAGATCTACCCCATGAACTCAACTAACTGTGACGCATTTACGACGAATTCTGGTAGGTTGTTTCGAATTGAGCGCACCCGGAATCCAAAAGAGTGGTTTGTGTAAATCAAATGGTTCTTTTAATGTTTTAGCCTTAGTGAGTTACCCCTGACACGGTTAGTTTCTCTGAACACAAGTATTTTCCTTTAGGATGTTGAGATTGGTTGAGGATACTATGTACTGAAGTCTGCTGCTCTCTGATATGTCGATAGCATATTGAGAGTTGCCCCAGTTCCCGCAGGTTATCTGGATAGGGTAGAGAACGAAGTGTCGGAAACTGTTTCATGGTAGTAAGGGTGACACTGCCCAGAACTTGCAGACTTGAGGAAGCTCGGTTTCTCGATGAGACCGAATAAAAGTTTATAGAGTGACACTGACAACTCTGTAGCACACTTCTTTAATAATAGGGGTGAAATGAGATCAGGATCTGAAAGGTTTTTTAACAAAAAGGTGATAGTATTTGAACCAGGTTATGAAGTGTGGAAGTAATTTCCCTAAGATACCGGTAGATTTGATCTGAGATGTGTGCACTGATTCATGTGGGCTGCTAGCGAACAGAATCAGATACTGGCTACTGTAGCCGTTGTCTAAGTGACGCTCACTGTCCCAACCTGTGCATGCACACCCACACATTCATCGGCCCGAAAACTTTCTTCCACATCGGAACGCACACGCACGTGGTCACCACCTGCACACTTAGCCAATTGGAGCGCTCCAACTGGATGTGGTTCAGTGCGGTCAATACACAGGCACGCATGACGCGGTTGGACCCTGATCGGAACTAGGAGCAACACAACTGAACAGGACAGGACACGGTCCGGACGAGCGCCACTGAATTAAGCTTGTACACTAATCCCACCAATAAAGATCCAAACTATTTGATTTAACCGTCGCATTGACTATCGTTGAGATATCGTTATTTGTTAGTGGGTACTCAAGCTATCACGGTTAAGAGTTCCACTACACTACCAAGAAAGACGGCGACCTTTACACTTCAGACGGTCATTCCACCTGTGTGCTGCAAGTGGGTGAGTACGGGGCCGTTTTTAGTGATGGACAACGGTACGGTAGATGGGTTTGGACTTACACTAAGCTGTAAGACTTGGAGGTTTGTGTGTGTGTGTGTGTGTGTGTGTGTGTGTGTGTGTGTGGAGGACTTTACCGTGCAACCGACCAATTCTGGTTAGCCACATGGTGGCAGGTGGGAACATGGACCGTGGACCGTGGACCGTGGACTGTCAGAAGCACAGGATAGGGACTATCCACTGGCAGTTTCAAGGCTTGAAAGGTGAACAGATGTGAGTATGACCAGGAGAATTTCAATATGGAGTTAGGTATTCGTACATTCTGTATAAGGTTATGTGAGTGAATAAGTCATATTTTTGCTTTCAAAGCAGAAACAGGAAAAAACGCATCAAGTAAGCGAGTGAAAGTGAAAGGTAGTCAACCAACATTGCTCGTATTTGGAAAAGAGAGCGAGCAAGCTACCAGCTGACGGGGATTGTCGGCTGATTTGACTGAGAAATGAATAGTTGAGTTGGATTACTTACGCCTGACTAAATCGACGTCTCTTTGCAAATGACACTCTTGGGATATATTGACAGTTTGCCAATGCCTGTCGGCCAGCACATGGACGACCGCATCCGTCACAGTTCCGCATGGTCAAATCACCACGGTTGATGGTGCTTACGGAGCTCTTACTTACTGCGGACTTGAATATACGACAACACAGCTTACGCTAATGACATTTTTAGACATCACTCCAAAGCGGTTTTTTCTAGGTGACCCAGTTCGAGACCACTTTCTCACATAGTTTATGCCAAATAACATAATGCCATCGATTTGCTCGGTTAGGATCACCCTATCCAGAAAGGCTGCCAGGGGGTGGGTTAGCACCACCATATTTTGTTTGTTCACTTTGGTAGACTTATCAGATAGTGTGACCGAGTTCTTCCGGCTCAAGGGTTGGCCCACAATCTCATTTGCCGTAACTTATATTGTTAGTGTTCATGCGGGTTAGGGATATTACAAAGACATTCAGACCTAGATATACAGACGACTACAGCCCTCAGCCAGAATGTATGACTCAAAAACCTGTACTGAAGTATAGCGAGTGAAATATAATGGAGTGGAAAGCGTATTGTTTATTCCGAACTGAAGAGTCATCATCGGCCGACATTCATCTTACAGGACCAGAGTCTGGGGTTCGTTAGACCCCTATTTACTGACCTAGCTAGCATGAAGAACTTTGGAAGTGTGATACTAGAATCGTCCATCACAGCGCAATAGGTCATACAGACGTGCGAATTGTTAGAGTGGGCGTTGGCGACAGGATGTCATTTACACAACTGTGATGGAGAAGGGGAAGAATATGGCATGTTCATATGCGCCGCTGGCCTCGGTAATCAATATGGACAAGTCAGAGTCAAACAAGGAGTCTCTTGACACTGGTCCTCATTGAGTGTGATTAGTTTTAACAACAATCCATAAGTTAACGGTTGCGTGGCCTTGATGAGTGGTTCAATTACCACGTGTCCTGAGTGACTGTGTACTTCACCGATTGTAGACAACAACCCAGCCAGAATAAATGGACTGCACCTGAATGTTCTGTATCATTCGGTGGTATTAACTCGTTCTGGGATCAGGGCGTGCATAAAATCCGCCCCGGTGCCACAGCATGGTGCTTGGCTGGTGACCGTCAACAACCATTACATTTGTACGTCTAACTAGTGTGGGGGACTGTCAGGCAGGAAGTGCGAGCATTCCAACTCTCGGCGGAATACCCCAACACAGGGGGAGGTGCGTTCAAAACCTCACGGTGAGCGGATGGAGAACGGCATGGGCGATCGGATGAGTCATCGCTCGACCGGATCGGACCAACGGGCGAGACGTGGCAGTCGAAATAGGATGGATGACCAAATTGAAGGCGTGATTATTCCAACACTCTCAGGAATATCTCGACGCGGCTGTAGAGTACGTTCAAAGCCTACAGTAGATAGACGGAGGACAGCATGAGCGCCCTGACAAGCCATCGCTCAACGAAATCGGATAAACGGACGAGGAATAGCAGGTAGAAAACCCCCGGGTAGAAGGCGCCAATCATACACCTAAACCGGGTAGAAGTGCACACGGCACGTGAACGGAAACCCGGGCGTGTTGTGAACTGCAATGCTGACTCATAAACGCAAGCGCGCGCGTAGCATATGAACTAGCGTGTTTGACAATGAGGATTGTGCTTTATTGGACGCCTTTTCGCTACACAAGGACGTCAACTGCCGCAAAATGGTGATCTGCCCTTGCGGTATGCTATCCAAGTCTAGTATCAGATTGAGCTAATCCAGGTTGAGGGAATAAACATTGGTATGAGTAGTTATACTAGCAGTAAGAAAAATAAGTACATATGTCCCCTTAAGATATGCAACTTAATGCTATACGTATTCGACGGACATTTTCATATTGGTTACATAAGTTTCTATCGAACCCTACGTGATAAGGTATCAAAGATGAGAAATGTGCAGAATTTGATCGATATGGTACATACCGCTCTAATTAATAACGTATATAACCAGGGCTACAAGAATGCATCTTGTACAACTGTACTAGTCTTCGGATGACTACTGGGGAGAGAGATATGACCATTTAAATACAACCTAATGAAACTACTCGCACCTAGACCGATGGGCGAAGCCCGCAGTTACATCCACTCAACTGCTCAATGAACTTGCGTCAATATTAATCGGTTGATAGATTCGGTGGACCTTGATTTCCCTATACGGAAGGTTTGAAGCCATAGTGTCCAAAATCCAAACATTTCAGCGAGATCAATAACCCACTAACTGAATGGTCACAGAGCAACATAACAACGGTCACACGCAACGAGTAATCACCGAGGGTAAGCAGAAAACCGTGTTCGTAATGTTCATCACAATCGGACTAATTTGATATAGTAACAAAGAGGTCGAAAGTGCAAAGAATGGATGTAAAGAAAGGTGGTCAGTGCAACGATTTATCAAAGTAGACTTCAAGGTTTGAATCTGTTTAACGTAGAGTTTGAACAGATGAGAGGAGACTGTACTCGCCTACAAGATGTTGCCTGACCCCAAGCACTCTTGCTACCCTGTCTTACTCACAAATGACCATGGAGATGAGAGAAGGAATAATTTTTGATTTCAGCATCAATGCTTTATCAGTGTCATTCGTTTAGACTACGAGTTATCCCTACCAGAACAATCTATGAGAAGAGGTCGTTTCATCTCGGACGCTTGACGCGTTCAAGTTGAGAGTAGATAAATACGTCAGGGTAACATCAGATAGTTTCAGTCCCTCCAACTCAGCCAACCGAATTCCGATAGAATTGCCCATCAGCACAAAGGAAAGTACTGAAATCAGTATGGCCGGCATGTTATGGTATTGTTAGGGCGCCCACTCTGTGACAGTCCCAGGGCTGAAAGCATGTTCAGTAGAAAACTGAGGACTGTTTTTAATATCATGATTCCGCATTCAAACAGAGGGGGAGGACGCAATGCCGAAATGAAAAGACAGTACAATCAAAGACACGGAGCTCGTGCACGGTACTTCACAATCGGCGAGCCGGTACTTCTACGAATATTTAATGGACCGCTGAACTGGAGGAAAGGAATAATCGTCCGACGACGAGGATCAGTCCTCTATGAAGTGAAAGTCGGCGAAGCTACATGTGTGCGGCACGCGAACCAAATTCGACGGAATCGCGGAGGTGCACCGTACGACCACGAAGGACCAGCCGCGCAACTCGATATACTGCTGGACACTTTCGACTTGACGAAAAAACGCCCTGACGAAACCGAACATTCGACAGAACCGGCGTTACGGTCGCAGGACAATGAGCACAAGTATCCCATGCGGGGGAGACGGCGGACGAACAGATGCTGCAAACCGGTCAAACCCATTTAAGTCGATCCCCGCAAGCAGTCCTACGATTGAACCAACATTGTGACCGTGCCAGGACGCCTCCGTTGTGCGAAAGGAAAAAACCACTTGACTCAGTCCGAACTAGCGGAACTGTTCAAATCGGTTGAGACTTTTTATACCGCTATGCACATGTGTGGTCTTAACTCTTTCTCATGATGTGGTGGGAATGTGTGGTCATGACGTGCCCAATAAATACCTTATACTTGTCGCCCTAGCCGCACCCCGTTTTGGAGCGGAACAAAGCTTCTTATTTTGAACGCGTCTTTTGGCTTGCCTTGGGAGTGAATAC